>JBCEWB010294175.1:0-22466 GCA_039654565.1 Peronia peronii
TTAAGAGAAAACAAAAACCCCAAATCGCATTTTTTGAGCAAAATCCAAACCCTTAAGTTCTTTGGACAGTTTAAATGATAGTTCCTTTTTAGCTAGCATTGACATTGTGCAGCTTCAGGCGATATGCCATCATGACATAATGCTCTACTTTTGTTCTGTTTTCATAGGTTGCAGTGACATGCATCTGTTTCTTTGTCATTCTGCCACTGACCTTGGTTGGAACAGTGCTAGGTAGAAACCTGGCAGGCCAGCCCGACTATCCATGCCGGATCAATGCTGTTCCACGACCTATCCCAGAGAAGAAATGGTATGAAATAAGGCACATAATTCGTCATGCTCTAATTGATTTGAGTCACTTGCATATGTTTAAACACTGTTACGATGGAAGGAGTGAAACTGATTTGTCATGATTATGCTAGTCACATCAAAGTTTGCCCGGCAACTGTTAGCCATCACAGTGTTGGCTACAGTGAACTTTTGAAGCAGATTTCACCTCTTTGAAAGCCTAACAAATGATGAGAAATTTTTAGTTTTTTAGCTAGTTAGCAAGAGATGATACCCCATTAAACTTGTATTCTATATAGATACCACTAAATATTTTATCTAAGATAAAAAAGAAATGAACTTGATTTTTGGTTTTTAGAGGTTTTGTGGTATTCTCAAAATTCTTTAATCCTTCCAAGGACATCTCCCTCATTCTAATTTTTTCCTATACCTAGCCACCTGAATCTGAGAAAAATCATGTGTGACACAAAATTGGTAATAACATGCAAATCAATATATGAAGGCAAACCAATAAATTAAAGCAAAACAAATAGGGAGAAAACATCAAAATGTATATATATACTTTGATCTATCTCTAACTTCCTCTTTTAGGGTGCCACTATTCACAAGTAGTGCTTACATACTACATTGCACTAGATTATGGATTTCAGTTTGCTCTAGAAGTAGACTAGATTGAGACTCATTGGAATTGTCACTTTCATTGTAGGGGTAATATTTGTCTGTTCTTTGCTCATTTTCATTAGAGGAATGGAGATTTGCAAGTACGACCTTGCCCATATATATATATAATGGACTGTCATTTTTTTTGCATCTTGGTTAACAAAAAAGCTTACTTTCACAGAAAAACAATGCAAAACTGGACTACCATAAGGACTGGAAAGGTATTCAGCACAAACTGTAAAAGTAAAATTTGTTTGATTTACAAATTTAGTAAACTGACCCAGCTTTTGCAAGACCTATTTTTGAACCCAATGAGATTCCACTCCACCGCTCCAATGGAATCTGTGGAGAGGAAAGATCGTTGTCATGTATTCCTGCTGAAGTGGGAATCTGGCTGACTGAATTCAATCATAGTAATCTCCATAGTTTATTCAGGGATGTCAAACTTCCGACTTTAGTCGGAATTCCAACTCTTTTGGTCATCGCTGACTTTTCTACTTTTGGCCGCTCAGCTGCCGATCTTTGTTGAGTTCACAAGACAATCCGGGGTTTATAATAATTTAATTTGTGATACAAGTCCAACACAATGACAGTGAAACCAGAAGCAGACAGTGTTTTGCACATGCTTCGGGTGAGAGTCTAACTGCTGTTCGGCGGCTGTATGAAGATCGAGCTGGAAGTTCGTAGTACCTGATGCCTCACACCCAATAACATGCAGCCAAGTGGTTGCATGAGAGTTGCTGATGGCAAATCAGCACATCAGAGTACTGACACCAACATGGTTTTAAAAAGACTAATGTAAGAGGGCTGCTGTTCATGATCTAGATCTAGATCTAGATTTAGATCTAGAAAATAAATCTAGATCTAGTCTACTTACACTTGGTGATCATGATGATGACACTGTCTGTGGGATCTTTTCAGTTATTGGAATTTCCACTAGTTGTATAATTTTATAGTCCCATCCCAGGATCTTGTGAAAACCTACAAATTTCTCTCAAAACAATGCAAAGTTTTAGCATGAAAAGCATAGATTTAATATATTTTTAGTCTAGTTACGTAATTGGACAGTGTCAGGCTGCCGTGATAAATTGGGGAGGGGGGGAGGGCAAATTTTTTTGACTTTTTTTGTGAAAACAGTTTGACATCCCTGTATCTTTGGCTATATCCACAGGTTCATGGAACCAGCTGTCATAACTTTAGCAGGAGGAGTGTTACCCTTTGGGTCCATCTTCATTGAGATGTACTTCATTTTCACCTCCTTCTGGGCCTACAAGATCTACTATGTGTATGGCTTCATGCTGCTTGTCTTCCTCATCCTGACAGTGGTCACAATTTGTGTAACAATTGTGTGCACTTATTTCTTGCTTAATGCTGAGGACTACCGATGGTACGTTGTCCATACATTGATGGGAGGGTATGGGTCTATGGACATATTATTGCAACAGCAATGGCATCAATTTCAGTCGTCTCTGAACTGCTTTCTCATAAGATTATATATTTTCAGAGTGACGGTTTTTTTTCATTCCGATTAATTTTCTACAGTTGTGTTTATTCTTAATTTGTTGAAATATTTTTAAACCATTACTTTTGGTTAACCAAGACATTATTTCAATCCATCCCCAGGCAATGGACAAGTTTCATGGCTGCTGCATCAACTGCTGGCTATGTTTACATCTATTCATTTTATTACTTCTTCTTTAAAACAAAGTAAGTGCTTTGTAATCTCTCTGAAGCTTTAACAGAAAAAATGCATATCATTATGTGGAGTGATTATTATAGGTGATTTTGCCAGTGATTCTTTAGTAGACCAGCTTATGTTACTTCTTACTTAGCTCCTTCATGCCATAGCCCTGAGATACATTACGCTTTTGTGCGACTTCTCCCTAGAGAAATGCTCTTCAAATAAGCATGCTCCTTTCAATTTAAGTTTTTAAAAAAATATGTATAAAAATGCTTCAGTAAAAAGTGCCATATTTTCCCGCCCTACGCGGGATCATCCTGCATTTCAACTCACTATCCCCCGATCCCACGCCGTGAATAAAAATTCCCGCATTCGGATGAATTCGGATATTTTATACTAGTTTTGCCGCATGTCATGCTTTGGCATCATTCTGAATGCGGCTTGAGTAGTTTTCACTCAGTCCAGCAAGAAAACTAACTGCGTTCTCCCATTTATTGCTATGGGCAGTGGTTCTGCCTGCCGCTGTTGCCAAGGCCTGTGTCTGTAGGCCAACAGTATATGATGTAGCCCAGTCCGGACATGTAGTGTTATGTATTACACCCCGCCCGTCCCGCCCTCATGCTAAGTGGTCGTTCACGTGCGCCCATCATTCATAATCTGATCATCGCTTGGCCCACGATTGCTCGTGTAGTTCCCATTTGAACCCAAAATCTTTAATTAACCGTGGTGTCTCATCCCGCCCCTCGTTTTATGTGTTCACTTTCAGTCCGCTTGTTGCCAACCACTATGTAAACGATGTAGATTCATCCTGGGATCTTTCACTCAAAAGTCTGTCGGATGCGGACGACCAGTTTAGCTTACGCGTCTTTATGCGTAGGTCATCGGACAGAAGATGACGGGCTGCCCATAATCATTGCATGCATCATCAGTATGCCTACTGGTCTTGTCTGCTTACTTTACGTTAGAGGGATGAAAAAAAAAAAAAAAGATCGAGTCTCGGCGATTCCGACATAATTTTGGTGTGAAATTTTGAACGGCCTGTCAATCTATTCGTGACGGAGGTTGTCTCACTCACGGGCTATTTTCTGTCTATGAAATGGCTTTTACGCCTACTTCTTTCTGTGATAGCTATCACTATCACTGCCAGAATTTAACTGCTTCACTGCCATGCATCAGTTATAGATCTAGATCTAGTCCAGTCAGTTTTCCTCTCTCCATCCACTGCTATCCCCCACCCGCACTCAGTCCTGCCAACTGTGTGAGCCCACCGGCACTATCCTTTACTTTCCCACAGGCAATCAGAACCGTCAAAAATCCGTTGCTCAGTATTACTAGTTGTTACACGCAGAAGCAGATAGATGTGAAATGCCGGTCAGTTGTCGGAGCATTGGATCAGAGGGAAAGCGAGGATGTTGGGTGGCAGGCTGACCATGAACCCATCACATACTCCCCTTCCCACCCTACAGTGAAGTGGTAGCGGGCCTTCTCCTTCAGAAATGTAAGAGGACGCCACAAAAGAATAGAAATTTGTGCAATGAATTTTCTAAACTTTTGTGAATAGTGCAAAACGCACTAGATCTATACTTGAATTTAAGTAAAACTGTTCACAATGTTATGGATCTGCAAAGAATGTAAGAAATGCAGATCTAATTTATTGTGTAATATTTATATCAAATGAAACCTTAAGTTCACATGCGGATGTTTTATTGGTTTGTTATGTAATACATAGTCATTCTAGGTAGGAACTAGGGATCGGTATATTTCCCTCCTTTTCCCTGATTTTCCCTCCTTTTTGAGTCAGATATCCCTCCTTCGTTGTTGTGAAGGTAGGCAGGTCTGTTTTCCTCTAGGCAATTGGATGATCTTTTAACACCATAGTGATCAGCGATGAGTGTATTCATCTCCAGGATTTAGTGCCCCAGGACTGGAAATGGGAATTCTTGTTTCCAATTATTATTGTTAGATCATTCAAACTCTCCCAAACCTAATATAGGTTTTCCTTTTCCTTTCCAAAGGGAAGTTGGTACTTTTAATTTCGGTTTTTCAGTTTGAATTTGACAATAAATCTTAGAAAAAAAAAAGTTATAATAGTGCTTTTTGGGGTCTGAAGAAGTGATGACTGTCTGTTCAGACAGTGATGAGGAGCAAGTTAATTCTGATATTTGACCCAACTAGAATGATTTTGATGTTGAATATGTCAAGATCTAAATCTAGGTTAAGTGATAAAAGAAGTCTCTTCGATATCCACATGAGAATGGACAGAGATTATGATAATTCTTTCACTTTCCATCTTATGCACCTTTCATTCAGAGACATTAATAAAGCACAAGTGACCAGTCCTTGCAAAATGCAGCAAATTTCGAGTGTAGCATTATTATAACAAATGTATTTTATACCTGGAATATTAACTAAAATGCTTGTCATTAGCTCAGAAAATAGGCAGCGGCCACCATCTTAGGGGTTTGAATAGTCAGTGAGGGACTGGTCACTATGGTGTTAATTGAAAATGTAGCTAGTCAAAATGAGGGTCATTGGTGTGTGTGGGATGGGGGCAGGGGTGGGGGGGGGAGTAATCAATTTGGGGGAAACCTGAGAATTTTTAATGACTTTTCTAAATATCCGATGAAATGAGCATATCTATTTTGTTGCTGTATTTTGTTCACAGTGTTGTCACCTATATATTATATCTTTCGTCAATAATTGATTCCAGAATTGGTGCTTGCAACATGAATTGGCCCCAAAATTGAGTTCAATTTTTCAAGAAAAATGAAAAAAAAAAATCACTTTTAAACATCACTCTCACCCATTGTGGTCAGAAGATGAACAAAGCACTAGATCATTTCACACATGCATTGTAAACACCAGCAGTCCACTTTAAAGTCAAAGAAAATCTCATGGGAAAAAAGACATAATATTTTTAATAATGCTCTTGCCTGTATGTTTGTTTTAATTCCTCAGTAATTGTGAAAATTGCCTTTGGTAGACCTATCCTTGGAAATCCCATGGACAGCTATAGTGGCCTGTGCAAAGAAAGAGTTCAGTTCATCATATTTAAAGATTGACAAACATGCTGTTGCATTGTAAACAGTAGTGGGTTTTATAAAAATTTTTGGCTGATACTTGATATTTTTTGCAGGAGAGCATTGGCGCAACTGACAATGAATGATTTGTCATAATTCCAGCAATATTTTTTAAATGATCTGCGATGTTCCTGCCTGACTTACAATGCCTTTTCCATTAATATTTTGCCCATTTTGATTTTTTTTCCATTATAAGTTATAATCAGTTTTGAAAAAGAAAAAAACTATTGAACTTATAGTTTTTATTTTATTTCCAGAATGTATGGACTATTCCAAACCACTTTCTACTTCGGCTACATGGCCCTGTTCAGTCTGGCACTAGGAGTTATGACTGGTAAGTTTTTTTTCCCCCCGTTGCATTATCTGTAGTATGCAGTTAATCTGTACATATCGGACCTCCCATCCCCGCCCCCTTTTTTTTTTTGGCACTGCACATGCTAGGAATATGGGCTGTTTCTTCATGTCATATGGGGAACATATTCGTTGAGGGAAATCTTTTTCCTAGTGAAGATGTGATGTTTTTTTTTTTCTCTCTTCCAGGAACCTTTGGCTACATTGGCACAAGTATATTTGTGAGGAAAATATATTCAACAGTGAAGATTGATTAACCAGTTTGCATCACAGACTTGGTTAAGGAATGTGGTGGACAGGATTTTGCATATTGCTTCAAGAGAGATGGTGTGAGCTTCAAGATGAACTGGAGTGAAAATCTGCTGCAGTGCATTTGTGGGAATTTTCTCTGTTTCAATTCTCAGGATAGAATGAAGTGTAAATTTTTATGAAGCTGTATACAATTTTTTTGTGCAAAGGAGTAAAAGAAGAAAAAATATTTATTATTCCCAGTGATATCAGTTGACTTTGGGAATGTGAACCTTTTTTTTTTTTTTTTTGGTTGCTGTTGTCTTTTGTTCCTTGAAGAAATAAAACAAAACATTTGCTATTCCAGCCTCTGAATTTCTGATTATTCTGTAAGATAGAATCTTTTCCTACTTACTATTGCCACTTTAGCCATTCAGTAGCCTTTGTTTTGCAGCATGATTTTTTTCCTTAAAAACAAATTTCAAAAAGGAAATGTATAGAAGTACGTTAAGTCAGGAAATATTCTCATGCCTTATATCTGCGTGATAAATGAGTGGACTTAATTTTACAGTGTGGTGGTGATTGTGCAAAGAATTTAGACACTTGACTTAGGTGTTCAGATTTTAGTTTATACATATCATATTTGGGGTCTTGTGTTGTGGGAAGTAAATGTTCACGTCAGTCATAAATCAAGGGAAACAACATCAACAATACGCCATTTGGAATAAAATTAAACAATGCTGATTTTTAAAAATATTTTTTATTTTGTTCAGTGAGACGTGAAACTATTAATAGGGGTGTTTTATCTTTGTTTGGCTCTCTGCGTTGCTGTAACTGTGATTAAAGTGAAAGCTGCATTGTTCCCTAAATATTTATTAAATCTAGAGAACATAGAAAATGTGTATAAGTATCAAGAAAAATCCTTTTATATGAAATGTTATAGGCAAATATAAAGAAAAATGCAGTATGACACATTATTATAATTTATTAAACAGCTGATGAAGGTACTGTAGATTTGGTGGCACGAAGGAATCAGTTTTGGTGTTTTGGAACTCTTTCTTCTTCCCATGTCTTTATTTGTGAGAAGATATTATCTGTCTTCTGCCATGGAATAACGACTCCCAAGAGGTTGAAAGGCGTGCAGAGACCGTAACCATGGGTAGACAGATCTTTACTAACATTCTTCTCTCTGTGACTTTCATCAGATGCTTTATTGCCTCAGATTAGCTGAATTGTGCACTGAATTCAAACCATTCCTGGAGACCATTCAGTGTCCATTGGATGTGAGGTCTTGAGAACTTAAATCATTTTTCTTCTGTGATAGGTTCTCAACAAAAGATGGCGTACTTACGTTACGTCCTATATAAGTCTTTCAACCTCCTGGTGGAGGTTATCTTGAATGGTGTACTGTAGTAATTTTCACTCTTTCTTTAAAAAAGAGAAAAAAAAAAAAAAAGAGAACAATGCAACAGTTGTGTCATTCATAATATTATTGTTAACTCTTTGTCTCCGGAATTTTTTTCCCACTTTGGACGTAATTTTTTTTACTTGTACTTTCTGAGATACCATAGACAATTTATAATTCTGTTTTAAAGGACGATTTTTTCATACACTACCCAAGTGTTATATACCAAACTGTTGGAAATTGGATGAAGAATACAAATATTTAGATATGTAAGTGAAATATGGATTATGTAATCTTGAGTGTCAGAACTGGAACATGATTTGTAAATTGTAAAAAATTCCAAAAGGAATTTTTCACTTACCTTAGTATTTTCAGTACATAAATTTTATCTCCCATGACTGGTAATCCAATAGCAATGTGATATATCCAATTCTCAGAGTCACCAGCAAGTTTCAAGGCATTTGGTTGAATCAATATTTTATGAATTTTTAAAAATTTTCAGTAGCTTCACAACAACAAAGGGGCATAACGATAAAAATAACTCAGCATCAATAAAACACTATGTACACTATTCACAAATGTGTCAATGAATTGCTGACCCTTAGGGGGTGTGATACTGCCTAAAGCAGTCCTTTGGGTGAAGATGGGGAGCATTTGAGCAACCCCTACAAAAGAAATGTGTACACTTTCGTGCTGTCGGGGCACTGCAAACGACACAGTTGACGTCTCGTGGGGAATAGTCTATAAGATGTCCCATGCCATTGAATCTTTCGACAGGATTGTCGGTTCTTGGTCTGCCTGGTTGGCTTGGTGCATCAGGGATGGCAGCAGCAATAGGTCCTTGGGGAGCTGGCAAAGCATGGGCGGCAGCTTCGTTGAACTGACAGATGAGCTGACGTTTGAACTTGAGAAGATTCACTTTCTTTTGTCCACTTCCTTTGTGTGCCAGTGTATAGAATATGGGCATTCACAGTGGCTACTTCTAAAATCCAAAAGAATACTTTGCGCCACCATTTCTTTGCTTTCCTGTTGAATATGCCATAATATCCATCCATCTGGTCAGCTCTGTCGCAACCGTTCATGTTTTTATTGTATGCTGTTATAATAGTTGGCTTCTCTATGTCTTTGACAATGGTTGTGGACATGGTTGCATTTGTGGAGACAAGATGCACTGGTTTCTTAGCCTTCTTGTCTCTAAAACTAACACATAGGATTGTGCTGTTGTTATTCATGTACCACCTTTTCTCCAGGTATGCCAGCCGCGCAGTTTTCACTTGTGGAGGAAATCCATGATGGCAGACATTTAGTGTTCCTGTATAATTGTATTGGGAATCTAGCAGCATGTTCAAAAGCTCCCTACTAGTGTACATTGTGTCAGCAAAAATATGTGGCCCTTGACGGTTGGAGCAAGCAGAGTTTTGAACACTTTCATGGCGTGACCAGCCATTTCATTGTTATCAATGTACGATGTCTCACCACCAAAATACAGGAGAAGATTCCAAACATACCTTGTTGCAGCGTCACATAATCCAAAAGATTTTATGTGATAATTTTTTTGGTTTGTTGGGATTGAATTGTTTGTATCGCCATCGCCCTTTCCCCGCCAACAATCATTTCATCCAGACTAAGATTTTCATTGGGATTTTCATTGAAATCTTTCAAGAAGAGAGTTGACAAAAGGCTCAGTCTTTTCCTGGTTTACTGCACCTACCCCAGGGGCATGAAGCATTGAGTGAAACGGGGTCTCAAAATGCTCACGCTGAAACATTTCATAGTACCATGGGGTGTATAGTTCTGGAGTTTCATGTGCCCAGAAGTCTAGAATTTTTGGTCGTTTACCTATTCCTATACTAGTGACAGCGGCCAGGAATTTGTAGAATTCCCCTCAAGTGAGCTGCTGAAAGCTTGAAAAAGATGACCGCTTGCTGGTATCGTTGCCATTTTTTGGTCTGAATTCATTATAACGGTGTTGTGAATAATGTGATTTGTAAGAAATTCCCGCAAACAATCAAGTGCAGATGAATTAGCATCAAGTGCAGCATTCAAACCTGAAGGACTCGTCAGAGGAGGTGCAAATCTGAAACTGTTGTTGGTTCCACCTTCTTCAATTTCTTTCCATTCTTCATTATCAGTTTCCCCAACATCTGGAGCCTGAACTCCAGTTCTAGGCATTTTACCTTTTCCTTTACTTCCCCCAACCTTTCTACATTTTGCTCTTGTTGGTAGATCGCTGTCATTGTCACTACTACTCATAGATCAAGATCTAGATCTAGATTCACTGTCCGAGATATTGGGAACAGGTGCATAAAATGTCTCTGAATCACTATCAGACGAAAATGACAAGGAACTGCTGTCATTAGGAGGCAAAGACAAGAATTTCGCGTGCCCGATCAGCTGATAGCCGCTGGGGGCGTGACCCACTTGTTGACGGAACTGGAATCATCATAAAACATCAATAATTCCACAAATAAGACCAGTCAAAACTTCATAAAACCACCATTTACACTATTAATAACTGTGACACAAAAGAGCGGTACTAACGGAAGTAATAGAAAACGTGGATGAGAATAAACCGTGGATTTCTAAACATATCGAAGCTGGCGCAGTGTGCGGCCTTAGGTAAAAATGACTTGTAAACTCGGCGCAGCGTGCGGCCTTACGGAGACAAAGAGTTAAGAGTGGTATGTCGCCCCCTTTTTTTTTTCTCTGTTTTTTTAAAAGAAGAATAATTTGCTGTTATTTTATTTAAAAAAAAAAAAAGAAGAGCTAAATAATTTTTAGGCTCAACTGTGGGGACATTTGCAAATATTTTTATTTAAAGAAAGCAATTGTTGGTCATCGAACCAGAATGTCTATATGATCTGTTAAACGTTGATCATTTCATCACAACCATACTTTGTTCACTATGTCTTTATAAATATGCATGTTTCGCATTTGCTTACTTTTTTTTCTTTTTTGTTTTGTCTCGTTTTTGAAATGCAAGTGTGGGATGATGCTAGCATTTTGAGAGATGAATGAAACTTAACCTGTATGTGCCTGCTTTTGTGGTTGAAATTTCTGTCTCAACAGGAAATTAGATCATAGAAACACTTAAAGAGATGGACCCATGACCATCAAAGGAAATATCATGTTAGAGAACCTGTGTGGAATGTTAGAGTGTGTTTGGCAATTGCGCGATGTACAGTTATATTTGATTTAGTTGTTAACGAATACTGTTATGCTTTGACAGATTACCAGTATCTGGTGGAGATGGATTACTGATCATATGATTTGATAAAAGAAAAAAAGAAGAAAATAAACATAAAGGTCAGAGAATGTCTTTACTACACATTTTACACAAGCAGTTGCACAATGATGTGATTTGTTGTTGGGATAGGAATGTGAATTCATGTGGACTGAAAGCTATAATATTCCTCTGTGATTACTCTGTAATGAGAAATGTATTTTCATCAGATGAAGTGAATTAAGTTTACATGACCTAATCTTATTCTGTGATGTGCTGATTATGTGGATTTGCAACACAATGCCTTACCATCCTTCTGTTTCAATGACAATTTGTGTAAATTCATACATGTGTCCACAGAGTGCATGGAAACTTAAGAGGATTGTGTATAGATTCTCATTCATTTAATTTGAAGCCACCCAATTTTAGAATTTGTTATTTATGAACATTTTGAATTGTGGTCCATTTATTTTTGTCAATTTGTCAGCATTTTGTAAATCATTTGGGCACAGATATGGAATAGGTGTCCATGCGTTCCATTAATTTCCATGCTTGTTTTGTCATTTTTTAAATTGTTTAATAATTTTTAAAAAAAAAAATGAAAATGCCATTAACTTCAAAATGTTTAGTTAGTCCTCCTATGCTATGTATTTAAAATGCTTGTCTTTTCCTTCTTGCGGGGTGAAAATCTTGTGCACATATAATGCTAATACACTTTGAATTTTTCAGACATTGTGTTTATGTCTTTTGCTTTTTTTTTTTTTTTTTTTTTTAAATACCTTTATCAAGAGGAACAAAATGTTATTCTGTTAAGATAATGGCTCATTTTTCACTAAATATTTTTTGTTGTAGCTAGTGAAAAACACAGCACAACCATTTATTGCCACATCTTTATAGTTAAATGTCATCAAAAAATCCCAAAACAGTTAAGACATTGTAAGTGATATTATATATAATCAATGAGATGGCTGCTTAAAAGAGGCATTTCGTATTAATGTAACTTTATCTTGAAAACCCTTTCATTTAGATAAAAAAGTCAAACAGCAAATTTTTGTGAAATCCATGCAGTGTTATTTACATCTAAGGTCTATCCATTACAGTGCTAGCAAATTGAAATTGTAAAGATAGCCTCATTATTAAGATAAAGAAAGTTATAGAGTCACAGGTGCTGGTTTGATTTGATTCATCCGTATTGTTCAAGAATCATCTGTCGTAATGTTCATTAATTCACTTATGTTAACTCATGAAGAGAAGTGGATTTCAACAGAATTTCAATTCTTAATCTGTATGTTTATTGCAATGCATTGCGTTGAAGCAGTAATGGTGTTGAGAATCACTGTCTGATGAATCATTTCAGCTGAGAACCAAATATGTACAATTTATGAAAGAGAACATTGTATCTAGCTTAGAACAGCCTTAATTAGCCACTTCACTGCTAACAACAGCATGAAGAACATCCAAAAAAGCAGTCTCTCATGTGCCTGAAAACATACGTGATATGTCCTTGGTCAGCCCACCCAGCCATCCCTTTTTCCCCAAGTAATCCATTGTTCCGACATCTGACCAGCATTACCTATCTAGAGGCAGAATCTTGGTAGACACCGCAAGTTGATGATTAGCAGATAACCTAGTGATGAAAACCCATATCAGGAATGTAATCTGCTTCTTCATGTAACAGCAACATTGAGCAATAGTCAACACTTCTGATTGCCATGGCAGATAAGGGGACAGATGGTGGTTGGCTCCTGCATAGTGGGTGGGAGTGAGTACAGATGGGGATTAGTAGTGCACAGAGCAAGGCAAACAGACTATATCGCTGATGCTTTGCATAGGTCTTCAAAACTGGCATAGCAGTGAAGCAGTTAATTGTAAGGTACTTCATCATCATTATCATGATTTTTTTTTAGTTTTGTGGGTTGGAACTTGTGTGAGTGACTTGAAGTGACGCTGTTTAAGGGTGGTTGTGGAGGTTACTGAAGTAGCATTGTAATATATTGTAAATAGTCAATGTGGGTAAACATTTATATTCGTTATGCCTATATAACTTTAAAAAAAAAATTTTTTTTTTTTAGTCTTCAGTAACACATTAGCTGAGCTCAGAGTTGACCTATAAAGTTTAAATAGCCATGAGTTTCAGTGCCCATGTTTCAAGAAATGTATTCTATGTTTGTTAATTGGTTGGGATATCAAAGTTGGCAGAAGTTTTGAAGGAGCAAAAAGAATTGTTTCCTTAAATTGTTGGTTGGTTTGTTTTTCTTTTTTAATAAAGAAACTGCTGCCTAAATATTTAGTTTTTACATTAAATTTGGAGTCCTGTTTTGTATCTTTGATCTTATTATACCTTTAATTTGATCAGATATGAAATGTGTGTTCCTGCCACATATGCTATGCAGCATCGTGAGTAAAATAAAGAATGGGCCATCCCTGCTCAGCAGTAGTCTGATGAAAAACTGTAGAACTAAATACATTTTCTCTTTATCAGTACAAGTGGTCCTCTGGTAAATGGTTCTCAATCAGTTTTGTGTGTACAATCAATTTTGTGTGTAGAAGCAAATTGCGATTGCCATGGTACATGTATATGGTCAACGAATGTTGAGCAGACATAATTTTTCAAAATTTTATAAAATTTTGTTCAGCTGTAAAAAGAAAGAACTACATGTACATCTTAGCTTTTCATTACCAGATGAGTATGCATTTCAAAAATTGTGCAGCACTCAAGATGCTTAAATTTTCAGACAGACGATTTATCTCTTACAGAAGAGATATTACAGCTATTTTTACTCTTAAATTTATTTTTGCTTTAAGTTTAGAAGGAAAATTTGAAATAATGTGAAGTAAGGAAAAGAGCATCACTGAAAGTAAGTTAATTTGTCACCTGTGGGTACCTATGTAAGGCATCAGAGATACAACAACAATGCAATAGTGTGAAGAAATAGGAAATAAATCTTTCAAAGTAAATTGGAAATTCATGTTTTTGTTTAGGAATCAAAGCCTTTGGTCATTTTTGTGAAGTATTAGGTATCATTATTACTCCTGATTGTTTTGGACATAAATGTTAATAACTGTTAGCTGAGAGAGTCGATAGAGTAGAGTGGAACTACAGATGAGCTCTTGCAACTTAGATTTTATTGGCGTGATAGGAAATGTATAATCAAATTATTCTTAGAGGAAATAAACTTGTGTTGTGACATCTACCACCAAACCAGTCCCATTCCTCCAGATACATGACACTGATGTTTATGGCATTCCTTTCAGATCTGTGCTGAACAGGCCCTTAAGTACAGCAATGTAATTTTTCCCTCAATACTTCTAACCTCGAGCTTGAAAAGGCGCTTTTCCTTTTGCAGTTGTATCACAGGTGTAAAGTGGAATGTGGATGGCCCAGCTGTTACTGGCTTTTAATATGACTTGTTCAGTGCAAATACTATCTGCAGTGCTTTTATCAGCTACATTTACCTTATTGCCAGTTCGTGTAAAGCAACCTGATAACTTGTTACACTGCCGCATTAATTTTCCTCACCCACATCAGGTTGAAAACATGTTACAAGAAGCACATGGACCTGCTAGCTATGCACTGATTTGCATAGATACACTATCCCCTGATCATTGCCATTGCTAGGACAGTGCAGGTTTTTGTCCAGCTATCTTTCATTTCAACAAGACATGGACTGCTATAAGCAGCTTTCATGAGTAATTCTACATCCTGTTGAGAAGACAGAAATTCTCTGATACTTCTGTTAAAGGAATTCTTATTACAGTAGAGACTCCACTGTATCAAAGAATTCCTAATTGTTTTAGCATCATGTCACACTTGGAAATGAGAATGAGGCACATCTATACTGTATTCATCAACTTCTCTATATTAGGAACATTTCAAGCAACACAGGTCTGGTTGTTATGTTCATATCTGTCAAAGCATTCTTCGCTTATACCATCAGTGATGATAAATATTGTTAAAAAATTAAATTTGGAAATGATGAACGAGTGATTTTCATGTGTGTCAGTGCAGGGATTGGAAATGTCCGATAAAACTGTGCAGAATAAAACAGGTGAATGAGATGTAAAGGAAAGAAATTAAATTTTGAGATCTTTTCTTTACATATCCAGGTTTTAACTTATTACAATATTTTTTTTTTTTTTGTCATTAACGTTAAGCTTTTGTCACATTCTGAACAGAACTTGTGAGACTGTGGTACAATTCATTAATAAAACATGGTTGAAATTACACTTTTACATATTTCCTTCTTTAAAATATTTGTATGGTCACACTAGGAGAATGGATTTTTTTATAAACTAAATTAGGTTTTATTTGCTGGTAAATCATTTTCTTTATTCATGACATCACACATGAAATAGAGAGTACAAATAATTTGTACATGCCCCTACAGCAAAGAGGAGAAGCCACTATTACTATTCATTCCATGAATAATCTCAGAGATTTTGCCCTGAAAATGTCCTTCATAAGTATAATATGGACATGAGCATTTACTGGGACATGAATATCAGGCTAAAATAAGTATGTTTTAAATACATGTATTACAATACGTAGAAGAATAATACAAAACAACATTTTGTTGATTTAGCTATGAAGTATACTTTTCCAGCAGAAAGTTTCATAACTGAAAAGAAGTGCAGTGAAACTGGACAGTTCAGAAGAATAACCTGTAATAATACTTGTGCTATGATTGTCATATCATGAAAAATATGTGGTTGAAATTTTATTTTTATTTGAAGCCAAAAAAAAATTTATTTCAGGCAAAGTGATAGAAATTCTGGAAGGGTCTCAGCAGTGTATATAGAAGATATTAAAAAAGCAAGATGGCAACAGCCACAGGTTTTAATTTGGCTCTGGCTTTTTGTAAACTGATAAATATGCATACATTTGCAGGCTAGAAATACATGGCAGTGAAAAATTGCTACAGAAGTATCAGACTGGAAGATGCAGAAATTCAGGCTAAGCAGTTTTAATTTTGTCAAGCTCGGAATAGGAAAATATTTAAAATGTAAAAAAAAGTCTGTCTAATGATAACTAGGTTAGCCAAGCGCTGAGGATCTCAAACACCAAAGAAAATCATATCATCACCTTCTTGGTGCTTCGTCATCTTGACTTCACAAATGGATGTGAGAATCACATTGAGGCACTCAACGACTAAAGTACATGTACAACTGCAATACATGTTCATTGTTATTTTTTGCACTCAGTGACTAAACTACATATACAGCTGCAATACATGTTCATTTTTTTTTTTTTTGGTCTCCACAAACATCCAAAATATTTTTTTAAAATCCACATTACATGTAGGTATAGTATATGACAATATTAAAAAAAAAATTTAAAAAATTAAAAAATGTGCCTCAGCTTATCCTCTGCCCTGCTGCAATTTACATTATATTTGTGCCTTTCAGGGACCTGTGGACAGCTGTCCCATGCTTATGTCTCTGCTTCTCCTGTTTTGAGGAGTGTTAGATATTAATGTACAATGTATTTGTAAAATGAGCATCTGATAAGCTTGTAGGTGCATGTGAAAACATTCATTAAATCAATCTGAATTTTGGTAGGGCTTGAATTCGTTCACAGATACTCATCCACAATGACATTGAATGTAAATCTGGTTTTATGAAAGAGAGGCTCAATGAAAAGTTCCTTATTGGGATGCAACAACCATATGACAAATTTATGCACATGGTACAGGGTAGTAAAATCCTTTTGTGTCATCTTTCACTTGACAGAGCTCACTGTGCACCATATTCAAACCTTGCATATGAGGGATTAGACTGGCCTAAATATATATACTGTACATTCAAAAACAACAACAAAAACAAACTTGACTGATCTTGTAAAAGACTACATATAGAAAGAAATCATATTACAACAAAAAGCCATGTATGCATGGTTCAGTTCAAATTCAAGTTCTGTTCTGACAGTTTTAACTCTTCTTTAACGGTTTGCTATGTTTGTGCATGTATATGCATTCACTTTTATTTGTCCAGTGGCATTGTAAAATTAATAACATGAGCAGATATTTTACACTGTACATACATGTATGTACTGCCATAATGGCAGTTACAACTCCAGTAAATACAGTCCACGAACTCTTTGTAGGTACGTGTATTATCAAAAGTTTAGAATTTGCTGTCATTTTATATAATTATGTATCTAGAGATCCCAATTTTTAAAAATTATATACATGTACATACTAGGCCTGTGCACGACTGACAATGTTTGTGACCGACGGTTAACGGTTAATTACCAGATATCCGTTCAAATGGGGTTCTAACTCTGAGGCTCAACAATAGTCTGTTTCATACGACTTCTACTTTCTTTTTTTTTTTTCAAGATACCGCAGTTTTTTGGCAAAACACTATGGTCTGTTTCAGTCGTTCATTCAAAGATGTTTTCATGGGGGAAAGGGTTGAGGGGGGTATAAGGGGGGAGAGGGGGAGGACAAGTGGGAAGCATGTAATACAAAATTACGCCGGGCGCCTCGAAGTCAACCACTCTGATGGCCTTAACCATAAAAATGCCAGAAGAAACAGAATGCAACATTTCCACTATGATATAGATTCACATTCAAGAAATAACAGTGAGACAAAAAATGTCAATACATGTATGAAATGCATATCGTGCTACTGTTTTGTAGCTATCTAAAACTTAATTCATATGCAAAGTATAAAAAGGTTGCAGCAGATTGTCCCCTTGACACGACTAGGGTTAAATGGTGAATACAACCCAGCTCAGTGACTTTTTTTTTTTTAACGGAAGTTGACATGCATGTAGTAGGAAAAGGGGGATGGGAAGGGTGACTCGCGTGTCGCTGAGGACGAATTGTTTAGCTATGATTATTTCTTTCATGGTTGATCATGACTGATAACGTAACTGATCGATTAATTGATTATGATTCCGTGATCGATATAACCGGTTATCGTGACCGATCATGCACAGGCCTAATACATACACATAAAAAGTTTTTTTTTTTTTTGTTCATATTTCAATTTGGAGCCAGAGTGTATGTCAAACAGCCAGGTCAACTGTTATTTTATCCAGCGTGTTATTTATAGTTAAATCCAAATACAGTGAAGCAGTGAAAATTACTTTAATACAGTTGAAAACTCCAATTTCTCGGGAATTGAAAGATGTGTTCTAGATTTCCACAGTTTGAGATTTCTGTGGAGGCCTTTTTTACAAAGGTACAGAGGGACTGATAAGGGGACAAAACCATCATGACATTAATGTGGTCCAATTTTAACAGGAATTAACACCCCTCAGTTCATCTACATGACATCATCCATTGTCTTTCAGACAGTGTTCCCCGCCACATCACTGTGTGCATCGCGTCGTGTAAGCTATGGTTATTCTTTGCAATACAGACAGCATGTGTGGCCTAGTCCACCACCCCGCTTAATTACCACAGCACCCCCTCCCATGGTTCATCTTCAATGAGGCTCAAATCTAGACCTACTCTATACAATGCCAACCCCTATCTCTTCCACACGCCTTTCCCTTGTCATCAATAGCCTGGGGCAAGCAAGGCCAGACAGAAAATGGATCTAATCAGACATTCAGCCGCTTTGAGATCTGGTAGATGATGAAGAAATTGTTAAAGAAATCCGTTTTGAGAGTTCGAAAAATACGTGTTAATAATACAAAGAAAACATAGGAGTTTAAACTGGGCCAATAACGTCGTTCCACATTTCCGTGAATTTGAAATTTCCGTGTTCGAGATTTCTGTGCTCGACTGTACATGTTTAGACCTACAGTTCTAGTTGAGAATAACATGTTCATAATTGAATTAGCCACTGTTGAAATGTTCTCAAATTAAAAACACATCCATGAAGAAATGCACACAAATACATGTTTACACATGAAGACAGCTTTTATGCATTATAAAATAAAACCAGTACAAACACAATGGGTATAATACTTCTATGCAGGTGGTGTATAATATAGGGTTAATTATTGCGCAGTTGCTGTCACGTACAAGAGGTTTAACACTAGAATGTTGAGTGTCCCTTTAAAAATCATTTTTGTGAAAAGCAGTCGTATGTCTGCCTTGCTAAATCATGACATATTATTGATTAATTAGTGTAAACTGGACATAATTGTGATAGTTATGCAAAACTCTATGGCATGACAAAAAGTAATATATCTATAAGTTGTGGGTTTCTTCATTTTTGTACAACTAAAGCTAAATTGTTGGATCTGAACGGCCAGGCAATTCATAAATGTCGTAAGAGATTTTACCAACATAAGAAAACAAAAGACAGATTATGTTTCTTAAAATATTCATTAGATAAAACTTTCCTGTCTCTGTTTTTTCCTTTCATTAGAATGAGGTCCATCATTTCCTATGGAATTATGCACCAGAAAAGAAGGAAATAACAGTCGTTGGAGATGAAATAGGCAGTCAATCATGAATATCACACTACATTAAGTAAAATCTAAAGTTCACAATGCACTCATCCTTGACCTGGCTTAACTGTTGTGCACAGAAACTCTAGAAGCAGAAATATGTACATGTGAATATAACTTGTGTGAGGCGATTTTTAATAATCCCTGGAGTGATTTACAAAGACACAAACACATCTCGATACCTGAGCTTTGAAGTTGTTCTCATAATCAACAAAATTTCCTTCTCAATTCACATGATAAATAAGAAGCTAGGAGGCAAGTCTTACCAGACATCAAGTAATGCAAGGAAGCATCCTAGTCATCGATGTTTCTCAGTCTTGATTGTGTACCAACATCCATACCAGATACATCCTTAAAGAATAAAAACCAGTGGTCGCTTTTGAGAAAAACACAAGAGAACAACAACAAATCATAATGCTTTAAACAACAAAGGTACAACAGTTTGGTTTATTATAATGAAATATCACAAAGTGTTTGTGAGGTGATTGAGTAAATCAATCAGTAAGTTCAACTTGAATTTCACACCATCTCCAAGTCATAGATGTCCTTGCCTACTACATCCACATAATCAGGGGAAGGTGTGGCTAGCTGGTAGGTGGCAGAGAAGCCTTTCCAGTTGATGGTGTCATCAGAGCGGAACTTGATCAGCAGATATTCTGTGCTTGACAGGATAGGATCTGGGATCTGAACAAGAAATCAAATTTGAAAATTTCAAACTTTATAACTCATTTTCTATGGTGAATACAGTAAAAGAGTGAAGTAAGAAAATAATGAAATGTGAGTTAATAAAGCACATTTAATTGAAAATTATAGTTACCATGTTAAAGATGCCTAAACTATGCTTGACTAAGTGAATGCATGATATACACTGCAGTTTCTCTTGTTTGTAATTTTGTAATTGACTTTACTGAACAATAAGCTGATATATTCATTCCCAGAAAAATATGCTATTGATATCTTCATACATCCATTTCTATGTACATGTGTATCACACCTGTGGAAAATCTCATATCAATGTCATAGATCATAGAGAGAAATCAGTTATTCTAGGCCAGTGACAGAGTTAATGAAATGTGATGGAATGGGAATGTTGTTGTATGGAAATGTTGTTGTATAGAAGTGTTTACAGGACATAACAAAATCTGCTCTTTCATACTAAATATGTGACTCATCACGATGGTTCAGTCCACAAGTTACACCGGGTGGTTTCGAGCAAATGGAGCAGAAAGGCCAAGGGGGAGTCAAATGGTGGAATTTTGGATTTTTGCACCAACCTATTCTTTAGGCATCACTACATCATGTAAACATAGCAAAACATGGAATTATTATTAAACTCAAAAACTAGGTAAAAATCACTTTTTAAAAGTGTAGTGTCTGTTGCTAAGGAAATATAATGCAAAACGTTGAAAGCAAATTTTTCTGAATTTTAATTTCTTTCGACAACCGCTTGCAATAGCTTTAGACGTTCACAACTCCATCAAATAATGTCATTGAGCAATGAAACTGGTGTCAAAGAATAGCTGAGAGATCACTCTTTCACACTGTATCAAAAACTCAATTTGCCGAACATGGACCTTGTGGACCAAACGGTCATGATGCATCACATATATGTAGGCTACTTGGCATTAAAGCATTAAGGGAGGAGGGGGGAGGTGTATGGGAGCGGTACCTGGATTGATTAGTTTTGGCTCAAAATGTCGCTTTTTAGAAAGAGGAATCATCTCTGTACAAAATTATACTAATTATAGGCCTAGAATGTTCCTATGACTAAAAATGTATTAATTGCAGATTTTAAAAATATATTTGGGCACTCCCGTGGTTTTGTGGTCCAGGTCTGTTTCTACTATTGAAGTCCTGAAAATGGTACATATCAATTACTCCATTCCAAATACACTGTATATAGGGACATGGTTATGGTTGCTAATATATGTCTATTTGCATGAACAAAATGATGTAGATTAATTACTGTTTATATATATGTATATATATGTATATGTATACGTATATATGTATGTATATTACCATGTATATATATACATATATAAAAGAAAAAAAAAGGATAATGGAATAGAATCATTGTCTCTTTGTAGGAAGAGTTTGTAAACTTTGTAAACATAATTAAAATGAGAGCTAAAGCTAGATTTTAACACTAGATTTTAATGTTTGATACATGGAGTACATTCTGATAGACTTAAATTAGCAAGCATAATCATGCAGTAATTGGTATGTGCCATTTTTGCGACTTCCATAGCAGAAACAGACCGAGATCACAAGACCACGGGAGTGGCTATATTTGGGCTAGTCAAAATCCAGAAAAATTCCCTATCAAACTGAGGGAAAAGATGGTATTGACAACTCTTTTGTTCTCCCCCTATTGATAACAGCAACTGCTGAATTCAACATGGATCTTGTGAGAATTTCAACGGTTGTACAAAAAAAAACAACACTGGATGTTGGTTGATGTACTTATTCACATTCAGTGTTGCGAAAAAAAGCAAATGTCTCTACTTGAGTATATTATTTTATCAAATAGCAAATACATACAAAAGCACTTGGCACAAAGGCCACA
The DNA here is from genome assembly GCA_039654565.1 of Peronia peronii. Lineage (NCBI taxonomy): Eukaryota > Metazoa > Mollusca > Gastropoda > Systellommatophora > Onchidiidae > Peronia > Peronia peronii. Next base: position 21,893 of record JBCEWB010294175.1, read on the forward strand.
TTTGAGACCCAGGAATAAGCCCTCCAAGAGGCATTAGAGAGAGAGGATTTGATATTTCATGACCTATAGTTATTTCGATGTCCTTTCTGCCAAATTGTAGAATTTTGTGCACATTGAAGATTTTTCAATGTGTTTTATAATCATTGGATTTCGTTTCTTGCATTTTATAAAAAATTGTTTTTTTATCTTATTTTAGTGTCTCCCCCGAAACTTACAAACATACACTCAAACACGGTTAGAACGAAATTTGCGGGGAATGGAAATAATTTTCGTTCTATTGCTAGTTTGTTGTATCTGAAGAGAGTAAATTGAAACAGGGATGCAAGTTAAAGTATGGAATTACCTCCCTTGACTGAAGAGTGTCCGCACCGCGACCTTATGTCTTAAGGCCACTCCATTTTCATTATTGTTGTTCTTGTAGGTATACATACATCCATATAAAATGTGTGGTTATGTAGCTGTTATGCCGTTTGTGATTTTTCTTTTTTTTTTTTTTTAATTCTTCAAGACAAAGTGGAGTTTGGAATGGCATACTTTCTGCAGATATCCGACTTTTTCAGTAAACCTTCATCAA
>JBCEWB010294285.1:0-22466 GCA_039654565.1 Peronia peronii
TCTCTCTCTCTCTCTCTCTCTCTCTCTCTCTTTGTCCTCCCCCCCCCCGCCCCTCCCCCCCTTTCTCTATCTCTCGCTCTTCCTGTATCTGTGCGTGTGTGTCTTTTTGTGTGTATCTTTCTCTCTTTTACTCTCTCTCTCTCTCTCTTTCACTTTTCCCTTTAACCTTTCCATGGCCAAGATGTTTGGGCACGCTCTGAAAACGTCCACGGCAAGATAAGTCGGATCCTCAGACTTCACCACGAGAGAGGCAGAACAACGTCTCCTCTTGAAGCGATATTGTCGTGTCTTCATGCCCATCCTCACATTTCATAGCCAATTTGTATATGATTTACTTGAATAACTTTGGCAAGCGAAAGCCGAGTACTAAATGCGTTGAGTACGAAGAAACCTCTTATTAGGTTGTTCACATCATAAACAATTTAGACTTTTACGGATGAAAGGCCCAGACACAGAATGACCTGAAAAAGACGGAGTTTATCTTACTTAAATCTCTAGTGCCAGAGGATGGCTAAGTTACGTTATCAAACGTTACGTTCATATTTTTGAAATGGCTCAGTTTAACATAAAACCTGGTCTATCATCATGTATGATACTACTAGTCACTGTTTCTTGATGAAAGCGGAACATAAAAGTTCATCGTGTTTTCACAAATGCAAAGTGTATCATTCAAAGGTACAATCTGAGGGATCATGATGACGTATGTGCATAATATCAGGCATAATAATGCATGGGTTGTGAACCAGTGAGTCATGACTGTCTAACAGACTCTATCTGATCAATTATCTCTGCTAGACAAATACGTTCCGCCATCCCCTCTTCCAGCGAACATCCCCTTCCTCCTCTCCTTTTGTGTTATCAGTAGAATAAATAGATTCAAAAATATTCAAGTAAGATCGGCAGACCGTGATGAACATCCGTCATTTTTCATTATGCTTCCAAAGTCCATTAAGATACATATCTGAAACTAAAAGAAAAGAGAAAAAAAAAGTTCTCATTTCCAACCCGCACTGCAAACAAAATGGATGCTATAAGAGCAGACATCTAAACGGCGTAACGAAGAAGAGCTCACTTCGACGGCTACTGAGGATATGTAAAATTTGATAGCCGATAAGTTGAAGGACTCTGCGGCCTTGAGCTGAGATAATCTTAGAACTAGCAGTAAATGCTAGCAAATGAAACAAAAAAGGAAATTACCGGTATTTGATCTTCGCGCTGTTGGCAAAAATATTTCAAGCCAATCTCTTCATCAATTCATTTTTGTCAGATATGTCACAGTTTCTCATCGATAAACTGCTCGTAATATAAATTACGAAATAGAAAGAAAACAGAAAGACAGAAAAGAAAGAAAGTAAGAAAGAGAGAAAGAAAAGAAAACAAAGAAAGAAACAAAGACTCCTCAACAAACCACACTGCATATCGTTTAAAACTCTGAGATAATAATTTTGACTTATCGCCCCTGCTGTCTTTAACTATGACCAAATGCCACTTCACCACACCTTCAAGCTAAACCGACCACCCTGTTGTGATTGAAAAGGCGCATCTTCGTATCAGTACTATAACGACAACAGGCGTTTTGTTGTATTTTCAAGTAGAAGTATTTCTCTTGAAAAAGAAAGTCCGTCACTTAGCACGTCCTGAACATTTTCAACAGTAAGTTGCTCCTTCGCTTCAATAGTTATCAAATACATTTATAGATATATCCACTGATTAGTACCAGTAATGAAAATATACCGACTTTATAATAATTTGCCAGCATATTTGTCGTCTCTATCTTACAGTTGTAGCGTCACTTGTTTCAAACTTTGAGTTTATTAAACACAGTTCTCGTATATGGCTTCTAAGCAGCAAACAGCGAGATTAAACACCTGACACCAGTGGAGGGGTGTAATCAACACTTGATGTAAAAGCATCATGTAGGTAGAAGAACATGAGAGAAACTGCAAGTGATAAAAGGCCTTTCCCCTAAAAAACTTGTTTCGAGAGAAAACTGAGAAAATTCGAGAAATTGAGATTAAATTATGCGATCTCTCTTTAAAGACATTACAATGTAACTGGTGAGAAAGGATGATGTAAAGGATTGTCTTTTAATATTATCGAAAGTTATATCTGATTTGGTTAGGAAATAATAAGTTATACTGAAAAATAAATGTAGAAAGTCCATTACAATGTGGGCAGACCGAAAAAAATACAGGGAATGAAAGAAATAAGAAAATAATAGTGAGAAGGATTTCTCTTGCACCTGCAGAAATCCTATGAAATTTGTAAGAAAATACATATTCTCTTATTGCTTTTCGCCAATTTTTGGCTTTAACCACACTCGGCGACTGCACTGGCACAATATCTAGTAGGGGCGGAATTTTCAAACAATATGAATAATTATGAGAACATGTATTGTGTTATGAATATAGTGGTCAGCAAATAATGCAGTCTACTTCAGCAGCATCTTGATCAAGAGATTTTTTTACAGCCTGTGTCGATAAAAATATGTAGGCTGATTACGTTTTATTGTGATTTCAAAAACTGTGGTACTCAACATACTGCAATATGCACAGTTAAGTGTTCCGTAACACTAACTTGCGTCTTGCGAGTTTATGTCATTGGCTTTCTATACAGCCTACCGTACCGATGCTGTGAATAAAACTCTCTCCGCACATGATTTTTATATAGTGTGATGTTACTATGTACGGACTTATATTTCACTGACAGTAATTTTTTTTTGTCAAACACAATGGTAGATTTCACTGATATTAATTAACTGACTTTCCATATTTAAAACGCTAATACTGCTTACCAATGTATACGTTTATCTATGCGTGAACAACAATCAGTATCCTGTCTATAACTCCAGCTTTCCCGTTCAGTAGTTTTCGAGCCTTAAAGATTTCATTTGAACATCCAACGTTGTACCAATTTATTTAGAAAAAAAAGTAAGGATATGTATCCCACAGGATGCAAGTCTAAAACACCTTTCTTCAACTTTAACACAGCATCTCATGTTCTGCCCCTGATCGCATTTTTTTTTCCTTGTGTGGGTGTATGTGTTTGTATGTGTGAAATTACACGGGTTATGTGAATTAAAATTGGAAATTCAAAGTATCATTATTAATGCCCTTTGCCAGTCAATGTCAAAGGGAATTATGAGATTGAGATTACAAATTTCACTTACAAAATAAATTTTTAAAAATACAAGACGAAAAATGAAGAGCTGGGCTCAGTCACAAAACTGAAATATCAATACAACAGTTACTGTTATACTGAGTAAAAGGAGTTGAAAAGATAACATGAATATCTGAAAGCCATAGTTTCCAACAAATTTTAGAGTTCCATAATGAACAGGAATAATTCAATGAAAATTATACCTCCACAGCAAGAACAAGCTCGCTTAATTTCACCTGCCACCAAACAAGATGACAGAAGAAAAACATAGTCTGGGTCAGCGGGTCTGTTAAAGGTTCCAGTTAAATTTCCAGTCGCCGTTATGCTGTGCTTCCTGTTGAAACGACTACTACTTTATCAGCCAGACAAGACAGAATCAGACACTGACAACTGTAGCCTATATTTCGAGAGGTGAACAGCGACCTGAAAACACCTGAACAATCGAACAAAACTTGAACTATTCATTCCTGTAATTCAACACATGGAGATCTGGCTTACATACAATTTGCTGGGTTATTCAAGTGAAAAAAAAACAATTTAGGATCATTCCAGTGGAAATACACATTTTAAACATTAATGAAATCACCTATATATAATGCGAATAAGCCCCCCAAAAAATTAAACATTATTATTATTATTATACAGAAAACCTGGGGTCAAAAGTCGTGAAAATGTATACCTTTGAAAACCGAAAGTAGATTAAAAATTCACGATATTGGCTTTTAGCGATTGTCACATCAAACTGTGAATTTAGTTATTATACGTGATTTTGATACATCAGTGACGCTTGATAAGCTTCAGTATGACATTTCGGTGGATATGGTTAAAGCAAAAAGTATAAGTCGGGGATAGTTGTGCAATGGAACTATTGTGGTGCCAAATGCCAGGATACAATTTATTTATTAGGCACTGTTTGTCACCATTTTTTAAAAAATATTTGTAATTTCTCATCCAACACTAACCTGACGATCTCGATTAAATAACACCCGTTCGTGGAACATCTCTTTTTAAAAAAAAAAAAAGTAGTAATGAATAATGCTACAACTGAGTGGAATTGGCATATCTTCTATATCTTTTCATGCGCCACAGTCTTCCATTAATTATGGATCTAATTTTCCTAAGTAAAATGGGTGGAGATACATACATTAAAAAAAACAGTTTACATTCTGGTTAACCTAGGATAACTGATTGACTTAAATATAAACTTGCATGCAAGTGTAGCTCTACTTATTTTCTTAACTGTCAGGCAGATTATACAATTCTTGTATTCCTCTGGAATATTCCTACACATTTTCCTTCTGTCATGCCCCCATCAGTTCCTCAATGAGTCGACATGACTTGTGACGAGAGTGTGAAGCTGGGTTCTACCATGTCATCTTCTGAAATGTGTCCCATTATTTCCATTGATTATTTTTTTCATATTCTGCCTACTACGAATGCTTGCAAGAGGATGGAAATCAATTTTATATTTGATTTCCAGACAACAGTTACGCCACTGTGGGACTGCAGAATGGGTGAGAGGAGAGAGAGAGGAAGCAAATGGACTGGTAAAGCAGTATGGGCAGAGTATAGTACTCATACTCGTCTTACATGAGTCTTGGTTATCACATCAGTGTCTTCTTTCACAACTGTTCTTTTCTTTTCCAATCAGACGGGACTGGTAGGTTAGCAATCAAGCTTACAGTATAATCAGTATAGCGCTATGGCAACTCTTGGGAAACAGTCATGTCAAACTCGAGATAGATATTACATGCACCACACCGCGGAGCCCAGGATTCTTTCCGAACAAACAAAAGCAGCAGTCTAGCAAATCTGCGATGTTCGCCGGTGTTCTGCAAGGCTTTGAAAATTCCAGTCCTTTCATTTATCACTGTTGGCAACCGCATGCTATGTGGCTGCACGTGAGCAAAATTCCCGTTGACAGTGTATATTTCAGCATAAACCCATTCGTGGGCAGCGTCCCAAATTTGAGAACACTGCATTTCGGGGTCATCCAAATTCAATATATGCAATGGTAAAATTATTTTTGGATTCCTGACATTGAGGCCTGGGTTTACTGAGATATACGACACAAAAGTTATTTGCCAAAGTTATCTCTCCTTTCGATAAGGCGTCCTCAGTTCGACTAGCGACGATATGCTTATCAGCATGCAACATTCAAAGGTGAGAAAAACCAAACTTTTCACATTTTGTTTATTTTGTCTCTATGAGCAATTTATTTTATGTCTTTTGATATATTTATATGTAGAAAGGTATTTACAGGACTAATTTTCTGTACTCATTTTCGTTACAATATGCCGTCCCAAAAGTGGGACTCTGCGCACAAGAGGCCACGTGTTTTTCAGTATTGTTCAGGCAAAAGTAATACTGTATGCTCACTCGCTAAGTATTTTCAGTTTGGATAGTAACGGATCTCAAGGGTGTAAATGTTCCAGAACGTCAAGGGGATAGTCTTTGTTCTCTCTTTGCTATAACTAGATCTCGATATAGTGCATGTGGGCCTAGATTAAGTATCAAATTATAACATGATGTCCCAACATTTTATAGGACTTCCTTGCTTTACTGGCATTACCGCATTGTGGAAGTTGAATTACATTTCATAAAAAATAAATAATTAAGATACATTATTCTATGTTTCTCCTCCCATTCTCATCCCCAATCCCTTCCTTTAAATTCACAGAACCTTAACTGTCAATGGAGTCGTCGATACAATTCTAGAATCATACATGGGCATTGAAGCCATTAGGATTTACACAGAGCTACCAGCAGCACATGAAGTAAAAAATTTGACATTAGAGGGTGAAGATAGAATAGGTGAGGCAATTAACATTTTCTCAAAGAAGCAATTTAGGGCAACTGATTAGTGATACTGACTTTATGCGGGATGAAGATGTTCTTTTGACAGTGATGAGGAAAATAAACGCAACTTCTCTGAATGCATGTGACCTGATCTGAAGAGATCCTATAGTATATGCATGTATGTTACCGAAGGAATCTCTGCACAGAGGACAAGATGTAAAAGATTCGCGCTCTAATCTCTAGTCTGGAGAAATCATACCTTCAACAATGTCTAAGACTCAGTGCGTCAATGCATGACTCCTTACTATGGCAAGCACCGAACAAAGCAGTTCAACGAAGTAAATTAATTACTGTGGTCACGAAGTGTGGTATTCCCGTGTCCTTCGTGGATATCTTATTCAAATTCAATCCTATCAAATCAACACCAAGCCCAAACTTGGAATGGATGGATTGGTGGTCATAGATCTGACGAGGGAACCGCTAGAAACACATCATACCAATTATCTTTTCATTTTCAATCTTATTTCAAAAGCTCAAAGCCTTGACGGTGAGTGCAACTAAAACACAGAGACAAAAGACCCATCACAAAATGCTTCCCTACCGCCCAAAAACAGATGAAGAAGAAATACAGACGAGCTATAGATTTTAGGACTAACATGAACTCCGGCATCATTATCATTCGATGGCACAAAACTAGGATAGTCACTGTCGGTTCCACTCATTATGGGGTGGCATCTAAGTGCTACTCTCGTGATGGTCCAAAACGGAGAAGAGCATCCTAATTCCCATTCATGACACTGTTTTCTATTGTGAAGTACAACTGCAACATAGAAGGAACCGACATAATGGGTGAGAACGTTGGACATTGGCCAAACATAAGAATAACCAAATTCTGATAATGGAAATGGCTCTTTTTCCTTGCACAGCTGTCGTTTTTAATTGCAAAGTCATTAAGCTGTTCCAATACATTTCTTTGAATCCATCGTCTTAGTATCACAAAATGTAGACAATGCAGCATCTCCATCCTTACAAGAACTATTTTTTAATGTTATTTGTTGTGATTTTTTTCCCTGCTGTTCGAGGCAAACAAAAGTTATTGTTTTCTATGAAGACTTTATGTACATTTGTTTTCGAAACAGAAAGTGACGTCTATTTTTTTTAAAGTAATAGACTATGTATAGTAATTCTACTCCTAAAAAGAAATCTGTGCCCTATTGCGGGCCGTGTCCAACTTTGAGAACGCATCCTGATCCCCTCCAAAAATCATTTATTCTTATTTTTATGAACTGTTGGTTCTCAGTCAGTTATTTTGGTATAAATCCCTGCAAGGTCACTGCAACATATCAGGACATCAATTTTTGAAAATCTGCCAAGAAAAGGGTTAAAATCAGGCCGTTTTTATATTCTATATTGTTTGTCCTGCTTAACCTTCATGCACGATTGGACGAAAAGGTTTTTGACACATGGTGTTTTTCTTTCATATTTATACCTTTTTTTTCGGCTGAAAGAGTCAATTCGCAAGTACGACAAACTCATTTTGCTGAACTTTTTTTTTTTCAGTATCTGGCTTGAGCTGCTCTGCCACCGTTTCTACGACCTTTTGCGTCATCACTTAGTTCAGTAAATCTCTCGAATCATGGCTGATCTATTATCATATTAATAAAGATGATTTACTTTGTAATTTCATCGGTTTAGTGAAGATCCGTTGGGCTAAAGGTAACAGCAAACGACTAGCTCCCCCCAAGTTATTAACACTGCTCTTCCATTGGTTTGTCACAGTTGTGTTAGCTGAAAATTGATTAGGAAGTCAAATATTGTTTTATTCCCCGACTGAGTGCTCAGGGAAGTGGCGACATGGTTCAAGGTTTCACGTTCAATTCCCGGCAGATTCAAATGTTAGCTGACAGCTGTTTGTCTTGGGAATAACGTTGCAGATCCTCCAGTCGGGACTAGACGGACGGTATCAGTGTAAGCTGCTGCAATTTCGAAGAAAAACATTGGTCAGGTGCTAGATAACACTAAAAGCTGCCTAAAGGACTACAGCAAACTGATGAACTAACTTCATTACTTTACAGCAAAAAGTATGATTGACCCAACCATGGGAAGAAAAAGGCGAAAAACTACTTATTATATTAGGCCAATTTGACATTTTTCTGCTTGAATTGTTCAATCACATCACGGCTGCTGCACTGGATCTTGCCTAAGATCAAGGTCCTGGTGCTTTAGATGCTCTAGACTGTTCAAACAAGCGTATTTCACAGATGGATCGTGACATTCGTGTATGCTTGTAACTTCTTCTCTTTTAAAATTTCTTTCGCTCTTTATGTTCCACAATCTGTTTGAATTATGACTGGAAACCCCACGATATTTAATCGTGGCCTTGGCTGTTTTGTTTCGTTCTCTGGTCTTTTTTCTAACAACGGTCTATACGAAAGCAATAAGCAGTAAACAAACACAATTACCGGAGAGAAACATCGGCAGAATGAAACAATAACAGTGACGTCTTGTATATTAATAATACCTTGCTCCACTTCATTTGGCAGGCTGAGCCACGTGAGGGGGTGATGCTGACACGGCACAATGGGCGGAGGAACTCATCAATAAGTAACGAGCCAGATTGGAAGGACTGCTATTCAACCCTCTGGCTGTGTGTCTGAGATGACGGCGAGTTTCTGAGCTGGCAGACATTGGCTGTAATCAAATCTTGAGACAAATGGACTTCGGTAGGTTAACTACTCAAGAAAAGCCACAAACATGACGATGAATACAAATATTCAATCTATTTCGGATCGGTCGTTATTCTGGTCATCAAAGGTCTCGCCTTCCGCTGGGTACTAATAAGGTGTACGATTGGTACCCTATGAAACTTCCTCATGCTATGTGAAAAAGTAGAGAGCAAGTGAGTTCTGGAAACTGAGAAAATCGGCTGAAGTGGACAACATACCAGTAGAATTAGTAAAAGAAGAGCAATGTGCAATGATCAGTACCCTCACAGTCAATTGTGACTCGATCTGGCAAACTGGTGAACGATCAACTCTATGCTTCCAATACTCGATGATCACTCTCATCAAGGAAGGCAATTTACAACCTTGTCAAAATTTCTCACAATACGTACGATCAGCCACGACGCGAAATAATGCTGAAGATCCATTGAGCAGATTCAAACAAGACGGAAGCAAGGAAGACCATTGCTGAATAACTGGCAGGCTTAGAGTAAATCGCAGTACCATCAAACAGATGCCTCACTTCAGAATAATGTATGAAAAATATCATCAGCACCAGCAGGAACTGTATGTTTCTGTGGATTTTTAAAAAGCCGTCGATACTGAGAGGCATGCAGCCTTAAAGATGAAAATAAAATTGTAGTACATCAACGACAGCTTCATCAGAACCACTATATGTTTGATAAGACTACTAGCGTACCATTCCTCAATGGCACTTTACAAGACAAGGAACTAGCCAGTCTAGCAAAGCACATTAGCAAATGTTCTACAGCATTCAGCATGAAGACCAATGCCGAAAAGACAAATAGTGATGCATCACCAACACCATCAATGGTACCAGCGCTAACACCAATTTCAAGGAAGTAAAACGACATCGATGGCAGAGCCTCAAAATCCTCCGGGCAATAGTAGAGTCTCGATTACGCCCATCGCCCGGAAATTTCGTGCGTCTATTTTTAGAAGAGGGGCAGATATCGAGCTGCACTCGGTTGCATTCTATAATGGCGAATAGCAAAAAGTTAGTTTCGGAGGTGGGGGGGGGGGGAGAGAGAGAGAGAGAGAACATTTTGTTTTTGCAAGAATTTCTACGGAACAGAGGAATCGCTGTGTAATGTTAATTTTGGAGATACACACGTGCACAGATCTAGATCTAGATCCTAGGCCTACTTATAGTTCTGACATCCCTCCCATCCTCATTATTTTCTGTCTCCCACCGCTTTAAATCCAGACTTAGACCTAGGTTGCATAAAATGTTTATTCGTTCATTTATTGGGATACTGATAAGCCTTGCATTTTACGCATCTGGATGATTTTTTTTTTTCATTTGTAGTAATAATTTCGTCCTAGGCCAAGATTTAGATTTAGATCTTAATTCAGATTTAGACTAGACTAGATTTAGATTCAGATCGATATCTAAATGTAGTGAGATCTAAACTCTTGATCGGTGGATGGATTTTATTTGCAAATCAGCAGAATCAAGATCTAGATCTACGGTATTTTAGCATGAGCTCAGATCAACCATAAAATGTGAAATGAGCGTAATGAATTTGCATTATCGTTAGTTTTATATAGTGAGCATTTTCATAATAATCACGTTTGATTTCAGTTAATATGCTTTTTATTTCGCCATTTGAGCATTGTGAGGTAAGCTTGTTTTGTTAGCTTTATGAATGATACAGGAGGTGGAGAAAGATGAGAACAATATAGGCTAATCAAGATACAGCAAAACTCGACACACAAGTATGACCTTTAAGCAACACAATGCCTATTCAACATACTCTTGTTCACAAGACCTTAGATTAAGCCCACGTTTTTTAATAAACAAAAAACACTAAAAAAAAAAAAAAAAAACATGGACAACACCCTATCTTGATATTTTGTTGAGGCTTCATTACAATGGAACCTGGATGATAAACTTTATCTACACAAGTTCTCTTCCTGCACAGTTTAGTTCTCTTCCTGCTTTAGCTTTATTATTTAAACCTTGATATAAAGTATACCTTGGTATTTAAGTATAAATTCTATACATTTATCCAGATTCTGGGGGTAACATTGTGTTTGAAAGTAAAATATCTTGACTTAGATCAGCCACGTAGTACTAGATGACATATTACATAATATGATCTAGATCTAGATCCAACCCCTGCCAGATAAATTAATAATATTGTAAACTTAAACTACGATAAGCAACACAAATCTTGCTGTTGCTTTGTTAAACAAAAGTGCACGCTCAACACAAACACTCGTCTTCGAGCACACAAAATTGTTTTAACCAACGTTGCCGATAGCTATGCGGGCAATTGCATTGCCTTATCCACTCCATATGTCTTTCTCGTTGGGTTTTGGGCTGTGGAAATCTTTTGAAAGTCACCACTTTAATATCCTCATGATCTTTTCGCCTTGAATCGCATTTGCATACGCCCGAACAGCATGTTTAGTGAACCATCCTTCCGATTCAAACCCTCAGTGAGTAAGCCTTTTTTTACGCACAGTGTGGTTGGCTGCCCTCTTTCTAAAAATAGATGCAGGGGGGGTTCGCAGAATGCGCTAATCGAGACAGGTCTATTCCAAATGAGATATGTAATTGATACTGAGCATTACACACAAAAGGGCAGTGCAGGAGTTATGGAACAGAGAGACTGTGGAGAACCTGAAATGAAAACAGCTCATAGTTGAAATACATTTCACAAAAATGAAGCAATTAATGTTATGAAATGCATATTCAGATAATGAATGAAAATTAAAGTAAAAGTAGGACAAATGAATGAAATATTCAGCTTGAGACAAAGGGGGTGGGGGTGTGAAATAGACGACAAATATGCAAAAATTGCCTAGATTTGAGTGAAAGTAAAGAAACCAGTTTTCATAAGGAAGAACAATGGCAAGTCGTGACTGAAATATCAAAACCGAGATAAATAATTGGCCCACAGTATAGCTGACTGGGACGAGATTTTAAAAGAAAACAAAAGCCCAAAATCAAATATTTTGAGCAAAAACCCAATTTCAGTCCCCCCCCCCCCCCCCCCCCCTCCCATTTAAGACAAGTGGCTCGGACAAAATGTTTTTTTCCTTTTAAAGTTCATTCTTGAATAAATACTTACATTTTTATCTTTATACAAACAATCTATTTTTGTTCTTTTTTTTTTTTTAGCTGAACAACCTGTTTTTTTAATTTATTTCCAATCATATACCCACCCTATATAGGAGAATGAAAAAATAAAAATGATGAAGGGAGGAGAAGGCAAGCTGGATGGATAGATTAACAAAAGAATGGATTACCAGATTAATGGATGGATGATGGATAGATACAGGAGTACACATTAAATCATAATTATATAACACATGATCCCATGTTTATAACAAAATCATCATTTCCATGATCTCTCTGCCTCACCGTATTGTAATCTTCCTTATTCTGCAGCTGATGGCAGATAAATTTGATGGCATTGCTGGCACTATAAACTTCCTTGGTGAGTATGAGTCGCATCTGTTGTGATGTCAAGCCCCTGGGACCCATGGCAGCATCGTCCCTCCCTGCAGGTAAAAATCCTTTACTTTCTTCCAGACTCTCCTCAGACTGGCTGGTGCCAGAATCTCTCAGCATACATTTGTGTCCATTGGTGGGGAGAGCAGGGTGGACAAATTCTCGCATCTCTAATGTTGGACTATCTGTAGGTGTAAACAACTTTATGGATAGATGGATGGACACATGGAGATACAAACTGACAGTCAGCTGGCTGACAGACAGACAAAGAAATAGGTAGGCAATACAGACTGATCTACACTAGATAAACCAATGGCCCAACCATTCAACCAACTAACAGACATCAGAAAGACATTATACATAGACAGGCAGGCAAACAGACAGAGAGACAAACAGACAGATGGACAGACAAATAGACAGACAAACCCAACGCTGTTCAAATGCAGAATTTTGGATGAAAGTTGGTTAGTGCCAACAAACAAAAAAAAGTTTTTCGATAGCTTTGATTCTCAGACCAGACAATCATGCTGTGTATGACAGACATCATACCATCTGTGGACACATGACTCCCAGAGGCAGAGGCAGAGGAAGATATGGTGAATCCGCCAGTGTGACCAGTGTGACTCTTGCTGAATTTCTGACGCCAGGCTTGAACTCTATCTGTTTCCCTAGGGCACAGGAGAGAAACACCGGGTATGGAGAAATATCTGTTTAAGACATTAGCTATCTGATTAGATCTAGGTCAAAGAATGTTGCTATATATTCATTTTCTTTCTGTCTTTTCTTTCTATCTTGCTCTCCATTTTTCTTTCTCTCCTTGTTTATTTATTCCTTCATTCTTTATTTCCATTCTTTTTTCTTTCTGTCTCTAATTCTCACTCAGTTACTAGGTCAGTCAGTCACTCATTTATTCACTCACTCACTCACCCACTCATTCATTCAGCTATTTAGTAATATTTTCACATATTTCTTCCCTCATTAACTCGTTCACTTATTCTTTCACATTCCTTTTGTCACCCTCTGCACAAGGTCTTATTTTCTCTGTCATTCCATCATTCGCTTAGTTCAGTCATTCAGTCATTCTTGCTTACCTAGATTCCGAGCTTGTGGATGCCTGCAAGGGCTGTCTCAATCTCTTTTGCTTTGCTTCAGCTGCAGCAGCAGCAGCACCGGCCGCTTGCCGAATGAAGATATTTGCTCTGGGTACCTGTAACATAACAACAGAATGAAATACTGAAAAAATTATTTACATCATTGATTTCTCTATGTAATAACTTATTTACTTCCCATAACTTAGAAAACATTTGTCAAACCACTAGAGATATGATTCCATTGTTGTTATTGTTGTTGTTGTTTGTTCAACTGACTTTCTGACTCTGTTCTTGAAAGGAAAACTTTTTGTCTAATACGAATGTAGCGTTTAATCCAAATAAAGTAGGATCATATCAGCTTTAAGTGCCTACTACCCTGTATTTGATGAGAAGAATTGTGAGAAGAAATTTGAAATTTGACAGTTTTGACTGGACAGCGGTGTCTCCGCCTGCTCTTCATCCAATTTTTAAATGCTAAGGGTTCTTTAATGTGCATAACTTACACACAAAACCTCTGAAATATATTGGCCTTAATCCAACAAGGTTAGACATCAGGCTTCCCTACCCAACCTGGAGATCATTGAGTGATTGACAAAAATGCAGGTCCTAATATTTAAATCTTTCCCATCCTCTGATGATAAGATCTGAGACTTGAACCCACAAAGTCAAAGGCCAGGACATGAGTTTTTTTGCAAGATAGCAGACACCTAACTACACAACCATGATGACCCCCATTAGACTTCGCTTAAAAAATCAGATCTGATAAGCTCCATGAAAGTTTCAAAACTATGGAATAAAGCCTATTTGAAGACAAGTGCAAACTAATGCATATTTTTGTTTAATCTGAAACAAAATTCACTGAAAACTGGCACCTCCATACTTCATACATTTCCTTTAGCATTCCTATCTAATCTATGCACCTAGCTTGCCCAGTCAATGCCACCTTATAATAAAGAGCTATTTTGTTCAGGTCATCAAATTACTTCCTTTGGCTAGGCAACAGCGGTTCAAAAGCTAAATTGCTAACAAGTAAAAATAAATCACTTCTGCTCTTTTATTTGAAACATACAATAGCAAACTATGAAAAATTCAACATGCACTGATTTTTTTTTTCTTAATCATATTAAATTTTCTCATAATTTCTGCATCCAGCATGCCAAGTAAAAACAGCAAAAATGGTTTTGTCATTTTGTACAATGCCTGTTGCTATCTAAGTGATTAGCAAAGGGCAGTAATCTGGGTGACAGAGCAAAATGGCCTGTTATCCTGCAGGGTGAATGAATGAGGTGTCAAGATCACACTGAGTTCAGTCTGCTTCACTGTTAAGAGAAATCCTTCTCTTACAACCGATGAGCGATGTGAAGTTGGAGCAATTCTGAGAGAAGGATGGGAATGGAAGAACAGGGAGATGTCAAGTTTTTTCAGCCCATGACAACCCAAATTTGCTCAATGCATGACAACAACTTATGTCTTTCTCTGTTTTGATAATGAACTTATGTTGTGATTAATTTAACAGATTTTTCCCTTCCTGTCGAATATAAAAGCCTTTCCTAGTTCTTAAACTGCTTCTTAAATGTAGTAGGTTTCATGTTGCGATGTTATTACTAACATAGCTAAAGAGAGAAAAACAGTATACTTAGGGGTTACATGCTCTGTGGCGTTTTTGTCTGCTATATGTAATTAACTCTGATACAGCAAACTTCCACAATCTCCTAATGTTTTCGATATTGAAGATTCAATTATGTGATCCTTTTTTCACAAGATCTGCATACAAAGTAATGGTCAGCATTTTAATGTATGACATATGATGCATGTCATATAGTTCATGGTTGATGTGGCATTGAGTATTCTTGACCCATGCCAAATGTCAGACATGCATCTCGGCTTCTAATTTGTAATGTACAGTGTACATCAGTTGCCACAAAGGGATTAAGAAACCTGTCCAGGGTTGTGTGGCTTACCTGAGGTGTGTTAGGATAGGAGGGTGGGGGTGTACAACTTTTCTGTTGCCAACGTTCTTCATGGTCAGGGCGCTCCATAAACAAATACTTGGGAAGTCTGAAACCATCAGGAGGATAACATTGCATATACTATAACATGTACTGTTGTACATATTAATTCACATAATATGGCATATACCATTGCACATACCCATTCACACAATATTACATATTATGCCACTGCATATACTAATTCACATACCATTGCACATACCAATTCACATATTTATTCAAATACCACTGCACATATTAATTCAAATATTATCGTGCATATTATTGGAGACACTATTGCACATACATGTTGTTTATACTATAGCTTATACTAATTCACATTATGTTACATATATTATTGCTCATACTAATTCAAGTATAATCCATATAATATTGGCAGAAAATAACATTGTTTGTGTAGAGCTGACAAAAAAATAAAACGGTGGATCCACAAATCTTATATTTCAGAAAAAAATGTTGCAGTTTCAAGAAACCAGCATTCAATCAAGATATTCATAATAAATTTATACATTGTTTATATCAAAGAAATGGATCAGTAATTTTAAAAGTTGCACTATGGTGCCTTAAAAAAAAAGAATAAATAAAGCAATTTGTTTCCTAGTTTAGAGATTCTGACATCCAGGCATAATTTACTAAAAAAAAGGTGGCAATAAAACAATTTATTTCCTAGTTTACAGATTCTGACATCCAGGCATAATTTACTAAAAAAAAAAAGGTGGCAAATGTTGTTAATTTGTTGCAGCAACTTTCTCCCGCATATCCTTCCCATGGTCATCTTTTTTGTATCTTCTTCTCTTCTCCACCCTCCTCCAGACACACACAAAAATTGTTGCTTGCAATTCATTTGAACAGAAGGTGGTAATATGTCACCATTACCTTAAGGTGGCCTGCAACATGCTGAAAATCCCTAACAATGCAAGCATCTACCTATTTACTGACTGACATTTCATTTTGAGACACTTTTTTTGCTCTGTTATTTGTATGCAAAGGTTTGAAATTGAATAGGGGATTGCTTTGACCAGTCCTGTTATTTCTCTTTTCCAGACTCATGGATGCCTTGAAAAGCAGTATATAGAAGAAAAAAAATCCATTTTATTTCTTGTCATTTGAAGGACTGATCACTAAAAAATTTGATAAAATATAACAATAAGAAGAAAACATTTTAAGTTTTTCAGATTTTTCAATCAAGTGCACTTCAAGCAAAGAGCACAAAGTGGTTTCCTCTTCTTTACACTGCTTCTTTTACTGCCCTTTCATCTGGCAAAGAGAAGCAATAGGGTTGGTCAAATGATCCCTCATGGCTGTTCACTGCTGTTCCTATAGTTTCCCCTCGACCCGCAGAGTCAACCAAGGTCAAAAGATCAGTCATGCCCCGGTGCCTGCTCACTGATAGCAAGCTTATTTGGTGAAAATTTATGTTTTTTGAAAAGCTTTATAGAGTGGACAGAAGTGCTCAAGATATTCAACAAAAAGATAAAATCCTAGATTTTTTACTTGTATGTTTTATTTGTGTACGGACCACTATGTGTACCAGTATTACACAGTCAAAGTTGACAAAAATAGACATTGTTGTATCTATGCATAGGGTCACAATAATATACTATTCATCATTAGAGTAAACAGAATTCTTTAAAAATATGATATATATATAAAGTAAAAATACTACTATTTCAGTCCTCTCAATGTGGGAATGATCCCCACTTTACCTCTGCCACAGTATAGGTTTCAAATACTCAACTGCTGAATTTCACACATTTTCGTTGGCTCATTCAAAGTGTACAGAAATGGGCAGGGCTACATCGCCTTTGTGCCCGTAGATGAAGTACTATATAATTTCAGTAGTATAAGAACAAAAATGAGCATAACTCAGCTTCTAAACATGGGACTATAAAGTGACTTTCACATAGTGGAACCATGAAAATACTGATTTGTTTAAAAATAATTTGAGAAATTTTGATCTGCCCACAAAAGCGATTGTAATAAAAAAAAAATATTGATTTTTATTAATTTTAGAGACAACATTATGTGGTTTTAAATCATTTTATGTGAAACAATCCAAAACAACACACGAACAACATACATGGAACCACAAGAATCTCAAGGTGGTCACCAAACGACATCAGTTGCAGTAGATACTGCAAACTGATGGGATTAAACAAGGTGATGTCATGGCTGGGATCAACCAGCAATGTGGGAAATTCATACTGGTGCAGATTGGAGGGGAATCCCCCCCGCCTGTTGCTTTGACTACATATTTATGACTCGGATGGTGGGCAACTAAAAGAATGCTCTGAAGGTGGTTTGAACAGCCGTGCCTTCATTAATTTGTCAGATATGGTATTTCAAATTAATGTCCTTACTTATAGAGAAAGAGCCAGCACATCCATTTGGGCATCACATCTGTTCTGGGGGTTTTATGGTTGGCAAAGATGATTGAGACTGTGACCAGGATTTCCAGCACATTCATGATGAACGTGAAAATAAAATATTTTGCAATGAGAGGAATGGTAATCGATGGTGGTAAAATCTGGAATGAAAGAAAGTCCATATATGTATTATTATTTAAAAAAAAAAAAAAGATATACAGAGAAAAGACTGCAATGGGAAGGAAGATGTGAAAGAGAAAAGACTCAATGAAAGTATGAAAAAGAAATTATCCTTGTGAAAATAATGAGTGAAATGATAAGCTTTGAATAATGGCTCATGAGCTGGAAAATGAAAAAGAAAACAACTGGATCGAATAAACTTACAGTGCATTATATAGCTACCACAGTGAAGTCAGAACATCTAAAACATGAGATGAAGAAGTCCACAGAAATTAACTTGGAAAACTGTATTCTCTGTACCAAAAATGCTATCAAATCCCAGCAGATCAAAATAATCAAAAAAATATAAGGATAAGAATGTAACATGATTAGTAGAAATAAACTTACCTTTTGCAACAAGAGTAAAAACACAACCAAGGAGACAAGGACTGAAATGACAAGGGTGATTTTCTCTCCACCATCAGCTGGGAGGACAAAGACACAAAGACAGACCAAGGCATGAAGGAAGCAGGGAATGATGAGGTTGACAGTGTAGAACAAAGTCTTTCTTCTCAATGTCAGCTGATACACGATAACCTCTGTAGGCTAAGGGAGCACAAATCAAACAATACAGATGGAAATTAGCAGAAGATTAAAATATACAATGGAAAAATAAAAATATTTTTTCCAAAAAATTGTTTTCTTTACTTCAACTCTTCAGGCTGAGGCCAATCTGTTTTAAAACTTGATTCCCTTTCTTTGTCATTGCATCCCTTTCCAAATTTTTGGTTTATCCTATGAAGATAAAGCCACAAAATTAATGACAAATCAGCTTTTGGACCATACAACAACTTTCTCTTCATTATCAATATCAGAAAGGTTAATGATTCATTCATGTCATAAGATCATCAGGACTTGTATAAACCACCATGGAAGATATTGTGCCAGGTGGGATTGACAAGGGAACCAAAAAAATGTTGAGAGGACAACATCAAAGAACGGACAAATCAGCCTCTCACCAAATCCCTGAGAATGGTAGAAGACCGGAACAAATAGAGTAGCTAAATGTTTCATTCTGTCAGTCAGTCAGTCCTTTTCAATACATCACTACAATAATATATTTCTCATATTGTACCATCTTAAGGCATAAACTGGGATTTCTTGGACGTGGGTATAATCTGTCATTCATCATGAAAATGCCAACAATCTAAGATTTCTATTGACATTTATTTGGTTAAATGTCACCATTCTCAGATGAAACAGTATTTTTTATACTTATTTTAATATTCATTTTCAGCCCTCTATTTATGAAGAAAACTTGCTCTGCACTTACAGCAGACTGAGCATTAAATTCTGATACTTTTTCCTTACATTAGTCCCAATGATCTTGGCTCATTAAATTTCTCTGTCTAATTGTCAATATCTAATTTCACACAATATTGTATATACATTAAGCATATCAATATTTACATACCACAAGCATATCAATATTTAGAGTCTAAAAACAACAAATATTCCTTTAAAATGTGATACTTTGATTGACCAGATAACATTTCATAATATGGAGTTGATCATGAAGCCTTTGTCTTGCCACAATTGTCCCTTCCTCCTTCACTCCATTGCTTTTCATTATGATGTATGCAGCCTGTCAATTCTAAGAAAGAGTATCTCAGGTTTAAGTGCATGTTCAGTTTGGTGAGAATTTCTGTGGGCAGAAATTTGGATTATGAAATTTTGCCAGGACAGCAGCATCTCCACCTACTCTTCATTTTATTTTGAAAGCCAAGGATTCTGTAACATGTGTAGCGTACACGCAAAACCTCCAAAATATATTCATACCTATCTGAGAAGGCCAGATTTTGGGTGCCCTACTGAGGAGAGGTAGCCAGTCAGTGGGTCCCGAAACCCTTGGGGGTTACAAAGCTTTAGCAGGGCAGTCATATAGCTTTGCTAGAGGTGGCTTGGGATAACATTAATTTCAACTCATCTACTGCATTTTTTATCCTCTTATATATTTTTCTTGTTTTTTTTTTCAATGAAAAAAAATAATGTTTGTTGCAGCGGTTCAATGTTATTACATGACATTAATTTGCTATTAAATAATTACAGGATTCTCAAACATATTTTTTCTGTTAGGTGTTTCTTTACCTTTCCGTCACAGAAAACAAAAATGTAAATCAGGCTGCTAATACTAGGGGGTCATGTGGGTTCCAAGCTTTTGGTAAGGGGTCATGAGTGCAAAAAATGTTGGGAACCACTGCTATAAGAGAAAGCCAGGGGAGAATTGAGTTACCAAAAAATATGTAGGCTCTTTCTCATGCCTTAGTAATAGTAGGATTAGAATTTTCAACCTGGGACCTAAGTTTTTTGCTGATGAGCAGATGTCTAATCTCTCAGTGTTGGTGATTCCTTGCCCTACTGCTTCCTCTGATAATCCTCCTATATATATCCATTGCAATGTACTTTGCTGTCAATGACTATCATGTTGGACAATTTTCTGTTCATGCTTAGAGCTCAGAGCTCATGTTCCTTCTACATGGCCTAAGAATAGGCTGTAATTTTGTGTTATGACAATTTGCAATTGTTTTTCTACTTCCATATGACACATGCCATATAACAGAGGCAAAACATCTATATATAATTATACTTGTGGGAACCAGCTTATCAAAGCAATGCCACTTCTTCATCAAAAATACTATTAATGTTGGTGAAACCATGGTATATTATTATAAGCTGTTTTGCCGAATTAAGCTAGCTAAGGCATTATATCTTTACCTATTCAAAAATATCCTCTATATTTACACACATAACTTCATCTGTAAAATTGAAATTCATTGGGATTTTTTTTTTTTTTGCTTCCTCTTATGTCCTTAGGCATTGATAAAATTGTTTTTTTTATTGGGGCCAGATGTGTTGCATTGTGACTGTCAGCTATTCCTTCTCAGTACATCCTCTACTCTATTCATCCATGTTTTCCTTCTTTACACTCTGCCCCTGAAGTCTGACTACTTCATGGTGAAGGAATGAAGATTTACTTACGTACATAACATCTAAGTTCTTACCTTTAAGCCATAACACTATCCCATTCTGTTCAATATATTTCTATCCATGTGGCAACATCCACATACTGGTATCTACACAAGTTGATTAATTCTGTAAATCATTTACCTCATCAATGATACCACTAAGTGTGTCGATATGTCCAGGGCAAGCAATGATGTCCCAGGCACCATTTTTCATATAGTCAGTCAAATCTAATTGATTATTATTGTCTTGAAAGCGATAATTCAATGTATGCCCTTCAAAAGTCCAAGATCCAAACTTCATGTCACATTCCTGATGAAAACAAAAATGGAAATGATATTTAAGTAGTCATATATTTTTGCAAATAATGTTGAAAATGCAAGATGTCGTACTATGTACATATATTTTAGTAATTAATAACAGTTTAATAGCAATAACTATAAATGATTAAGGTTGACCACAGCTCTGAGATTTTTCTAACATACACTAATGTATGTTCACCAAATACAAAGCACTCACAATATTAAAATACTTTGCATAATCTAAGTGCTTCATTGTATCTCTCTCACTGGAAGGGCAAGAACTGTATGTCGGTAAATGAAACTCAGTGTTGCTGATCAATATAGGTTAAAGAAAATGATAATATCACTGGTGAAGTGATGAAACCTCGTAACCCCACAGAAAGGAAAATTTTACAGGAGAGACAAAAAACCAATTTACTATTGAATAAGAAGGCATATACAAATCAAATTGCTACAGCTACAGATAAATAAAAACACCTTTGGAACTTGGTTGATACTAAAAAATCACTTTTATGCAATTTATATGGCTATACGGTGGGATGAGAGATTTCATTACATTATTTTTGTCGTAATGAAACCACGTAACCAGTGGGTGGAAGGGTTGAGCGGTTTCATCATGACAGAGTTTGTGGGTTGCAAGTTTTTAGGCAGCTCATTTGGTTATATGTAAGATGTATGAATTGTTCAAAGAAACAGAAACTGATAAAGATATTTTTTTCAAGACTGATTGGTTTGAATTTGAGTCACGGCCAACTCAAGTCAAATAAATGTCGGAGTGGTCGGAAGAGCAATGGTGACTACAAAACACAAGGTGGAAATGGGTTTGGTGACATAATGCAGAATTTGGCTTTGAATCTTCACACAGATTAGCGATTAGTGTAGTTTGTATCAGTGTGTTTTGGCAGGACCAGTTATTTCCATTTAACTAAGAAGCACAAATTACTGAACATCTATATGCAACATGGTTGCTGATTTTACAAGGGAGGGGTTTTGGGAGGGACGGTAAACCAAGCAACAACTTATTATTGAGGAGCAATGTGTCATCCCTGGAAAAGTCGTAGTGAGGATTCTTCGGTGATCTGGATGTCTGAATTCTGCTAAGGAGAACAGGGTTTCTAACAAACCATTCACCCAATTCCGTTGAATTTTTTGCACACTGGCACCTTGTGGCCATCCCTCTTCAATGTGTATTTGAAGATGTGTTCTCTCTGCTTTTCTCCTGATTATCTTCTCTTAGTCTGGTCTTTGTCCATTATTCCAAGAAAAAGGTACATCATCCATCCATCCATCCATCCATCCATCCATCCATCCATCCATCCATCCATCCATCCATCCATCCATCCATCC
>JBCEWB010294394.1:0-22465 GCA_039654565.1 Peronia peronii
ATCTATCTATCTATCTATCTATCTATCTATCTATCTATCTATCTATCTATCTATCTATCTATCTATCTATCAGTATACTATCCAGTATTCGTTCCTTTATGTTTTCTGACTTAGGGGGCCCAGATATATATTCTTCAAGGTTTCAGGACATAGAGAGCACAATGCAGTTCTTCACTGTTTGTGACATGGTAACGCAATCATATATTTTCCTAATTATTTATTTTCAAGATATAGGGAGCTAAGCATAATATTTTTCAACTGTCTGTGACACAAGAACCGAGATAAATGTTGTTTAATTTCACAACCTGAAAAGACCAGTATATTTTTAAACTTCTGTTTGAATATCTCGCAATTTATCCGTATAGGAAACTCAATGCGTATTTCAATGTTTTAATGTGTGAGTAGGACTAAAAGTTGTATTACATTCATATGCCATATCCCTCGTGTGACAGCACGTGTTTAATTGAATGAAGTACTATTAATGTACAATCTCTTATCGTGTGGAATATAGATTAAAGCCTTTACCACAAAAAAGACAGACAGACCTATGATACTGAAGATGTGATCACTATTGTGATATTTTTTACTTTCATTTTACATCCAAGGTCCAACAGTTTGATGCTTACTCATACAGACACATCTATTAATTCAATATAAACAAATTACAGACATTAAGGTAAGAAAATAATAAGAAAACAAAAACGACTAAGACAACCTTACCCAGAGACAGCACTTTATTAAATACATTACCACTTTAAAAGTGAAACGGTAACGTTACACACATATTGAAAATATTTGAAAATCAATGAAGCTGAACAACATACACTGAGATGTTGATATCATGAGGTCGAAATTATCAAAACAATAATATTTTTCTTCTGGTTCCTCTAAATAGAAGTATAACATTTGAGCAGCTGGGATTGTCAAAGGAAACAAACGTGACTTTTAAGACAACTACATAATCTCGTTACTAATACTCTTTCTGGCATATGACGGCGTGATACAGGCAACTAATGGCAAACATGACATTGTTATACTCAAGGATGTAGCAATGAATTTATAGCATTTTATTTTTTCCTTAATAATCTTAAATGGAACATTTAAAATAATCTTAAAATTACTTGAAACGTATTCAAGGTGAACAATAACGTCTTTGATTTGACTCCAGTATCTTTAAAAAAAAAATCACCATTGTTGTCAAACAGTAGAAACTGAACACTGTTCTTAATATTACAAAGTAAAAGATTATCAGTACTGGTGACGGTGATATGTTCCTTCCTACTGTCCTTAGTAATTAGTCTGAAGTATAACGGATCAGATGATAGTGTCAAAGAAATAAAAAATCATGTGAATTTTAACACAGTTATGAAACAGCATCATTTTGCCTGAACATGATAATAATGATACAAGATCAAACTGAAGATGCTTTCAAACCAATAAACACTAAGAACAAAAATGAAACTGTTTTCACCATTGATGTAATAATGAATTGAATAGACACCGAATGTCCCTGATACACTGTAAACTGTATGCTTTGATTTTTTTTGTGAATAGATACCTAGGGGCTGAAAACCTACACTACACCAACCCTACAATGTGCACACAAACTGCGTTTCACCCGTGTCTTATTTATTTAAACAATCAGCTGACACTCGCTCCGTAGCATAATTCTTATCAGGACATGTTTGTTTTAAAAACAGAAATAAGCATTTTCATTCTTGTTTTTTGTTGCTGGTAAACATATCATTAGCCATCGGGAAAATATTTGCATCAATCCTTTTCTTTGGACGAGCATCCAGCATGACAAATGCTTTAATGTTTGAATTAGGCAGTCTTAACCCTAGTCCCTTCCCCTCCCCTTAATTAAAAAAAAAAAGACTGAAAAAACAAGATGGGGAAAAAAAAGAAAGATAACCAATGAAGACCTTAAAAAATCAAACGCCGGCATTAACTTCACCTACTTGATAGTCTGAATGAAAAGGGGTTTGGGGTTTCGAGCACAAACAGAAGCGATATTCAAGTCGGTGATTATAGCTGTCCCGCTTAAATAGGAGGGGGAGTAATGCTTCTACTGATAGAATCATTGAATACAAATGACTGGTTGGAAATGCCAGTGTTGTGGTACCAGTACAGTTTGTTTGGTTTTTCCTTTGATATATTTGATTAGTTGTCGATGGACAGTCGTCTTAATTCTAAAACATTTTTATAAATTGATGACTATGGTGATGATGATGGTATTTTGCACTCACAGGTATATAGAGGCAAAAAGGAAGAAAGTCCACGATGGGAGGTCTGTCTGGGATCTGTGTCCAGCGACTTTTGGAAGGCCATGTCTAAAGAGTATGTGGCTCGTGCCTTCTCTGAGGATGCCAAGACTTATGTGAGTTCTTGACTCGATGCGTTTTGTTCTCTTTAGTCTTCTTTATTTCTCTGTTCTCTATCTGCCAGACTCCTTTTTCTGTGCACTTCAGGGTTCTTCTTACATACTTTAGTAGAAATATTATTGTTCTTATGGATGGGTGATTGGATTGCTGGATCGATGGCTCGCTGGCCGGCTTGATAGATGGATAGATGGATGGATGGATGAATGGGTGGGTGGGTGGTGGACAGATGAATAGATAGGTGGATGGATGGATGGTGGACGGATGGATGGACAGGTGGATGGATGGTTGGATGGATGGATGGATGAAAGTTTTGTCGTGTCGCAAAAAAAGGGACATCATAAAGTGAACAATGTCATATACTAGCTCCTCTGCCTAACTTTGATCTAGATTTTGGATGTCATGTCACTACCTGCTGTAAGTATCGAGGGCTGGTTAATGGTGCTGTTAAAATCTTTGAGTACTGGAGAGAGAGTTGCGAGCCTTTCGAGGAGCAGTTTATGTCTTAACAGGCAAGGCAGACATTTAATGACGGTCTTAACAGGAATAATAGGCATTTCATGACGCAGCCTTAACCCTTTCCAGAATAATGTGACATAGATCTATATGAGTGAAGATAAGCCTCGGAAAGAAACGAAAATCACAAATTTTATGAGGTTATGATCACTGCTAACCCAGAAAAACAAAGAAAAATGTTATTGCAAAATCTCCAATACGGGCCGTGTCACGGAACAACAGGTCAAATCAAAAAGTCAGGGAAGACATTGGAGAACTTAAAAATCTCAACTTAAAAAAGCGCAAATGAAATTTGTATGTCCACATGACAAGGTCAGACAAACTGGTAAGACAATTCACCACATCCAAGGGGCCGCCGAAGAAAGAAGGCACTGAGACATTTCAAAAGAAGTGGGAAAACATAGTGGAAGTGGCCCCACAAAAACTTCGTGGAAACACATTCTTTCGACAAAGCTGGAGACATCTGGTGTGAGTGCTCCTCTGGCCCTCGACAACTCTGTACGGAGTTAAGGGATTACTCAAGCAAGCAATTAAACAAGCATCAAAGCACACGTACAGACGTTTAGTGACAAGCAATGCGGAATATTTACTAACTGCTTTAATTGCATGTTGTAAATGTTCAAATAATTCATTTGGAGTCATTTTCCACGATATTCACTTGTTATTCTATTTTACAATCCATAGTAGATTATAGAGAGTTAAACAATGGAGGGGGGGGGGGGGGCACGGGCAAATGGACACGTTACTATGTGGGTCAGGTCAAGTGGTGGGTCTGTCAAGTAATAGTGTAATCTGTTCTTATCTTATCTTAATGCTCAGAGACGAAGCAAAGTGCTACTGGGCTATAGATGGCATGCCATCAATGGTTAATGACCCAATGAGAATTGTGAAAGGAGAGAGAGAGAGAGAGTTAGGGAAAAACTAAGGAAGAAAGAAAGGAAGATGGACAGAAAGAAACAAACGAATGAATGAATGAATGAATGTATGTATGAATGAGAGAGAGAGTCAAAGAGGGGAAGAACAAAATATAATGAAAGAAAGAAAGAAAGACAGACAAAAACAGGGATAGCTTAGTTGAAGGTGTTGTTGTTGTTAATATGATTGTTGTTGTTACTGTCATTGTGTTATAAGTTCATGTTTTGGTTCTCATATCGTCGCCTCAACTATTTGCAGTCAAATATTTGAAGTATTTCATAAATCATCTACTAAATCTTCAAACGTGGAGTGTCTGTCACTCAGGAAACTAACGCACTCTACTGGCAAACAACTCATTATGCTAATGAGGAGGCCCAGTGCCGTCATCAAGGGGCATAACCTGGAATTTCATTCTCCTGACAAGGATTTTGGGGAAGCTGTAAGGATATAATAGCTAAATATGGTTCTAATTTTGCCTACCCTGAATCTGGAAACAAACATTTCAAGAGGTTAAGACAGCTGGTCATTCAAATGTAAAATTTATGATGACGATGTAAAGTTGTCATTGAATGTCCATAATAAACGTTAAAACGTTTGTTTTCATTTGAGCAAAGTATCCTAATGATGCTGTAACTGCCAGTTTTTGATGGTTTTCTCCAACTAGATGGAATCTTCTATTGTTCAATGCGCGATGCCTTCAAGAACTTTGTACCTCTTAAATATGTCTTACTTTTGTTTTAATGCTTCTTGCCTTGTGAGCAGGGTCATCATTAAGTACACAGATTCGAATTACGCCTCATGATAGCAATATTTAATTAACCCTATGTCCATAGAAATTACCTCTATACGTAGGGCACCAAGGTCTCTAACAGGAGAATTACTCGTGCTTCATATGTGAATTTAAAAAAGTCTAGAGACACTAAATGCTGAACATTTACATGTACTTACAATAGTAATATGCTACTTTGAGGAAGATTCTAACTTAAGACGCGGGGAGCGAGTCTTTGATCTGGTTAGTCCTTTGTGACACAGATAGAATAACACCACGGCTGTTTTTGTAACGTGCTCGAGAGGAGAATCTATGCTAAGAAAACACAGCAAATATAGTAACAACTTAAATTACAAGAACTGCTGTTACTCACAATAACAACATAATTCGGTAGCATTTCATCTTCACTTCCCTCATCTCCCTTTGGAAGTTGACATTGGAGGATGTGCACCATTTGACAGTCACTGAGCTACAGTTTACCCAGCTGTACCGTAAAAAATTGCTTGTAGATTTAAAACCATTTCCTGTAAACCTACGATCAATTCACCGTATACTTTACTGCAAGAATTTTTTGCTGTAGTTTTACGGTATAACTTTGGCACTATTTTGTGGCAAGGTTCTGTCATATTTTATATCATAGCCTAAAAGACACTTTATGGCACGCAATTTTTCGGTACAGTTTTATGGTACAATTTTGGAATTTTCTGGTGCCAATTTTTTTTTCTACATGTATATATATATATATATATATATATATATATGTATATATAGATAGATATATATATATACATATATATATAGAGAGAGAGATATATATACATATATATAGATATATAGATATTACAGTGTAGATTTTGTTGATTTATGAAAAATATTCTTAAAAACAGCGGCAGCTTTGCTAACCATATAACAACAGCAGCAAGAACAAGGAAAGAAAACAAATTCAGTTAAGCTTAGAAAGAACATAAGCAATTTAGTAGGGTTTAAAAGCTACTTTCAGTGTATCCCTCATGATTACAATGGTATGTGTCAACTGATGTAAATATGTGACTGACAGTTGTGATCGATAATGTCCGGCGCATCACTTAGTATAGTTATGTATCCTCATGTGGGATCTCAGGCCAAAATCTGACGCACTCAGGCGGTCGTACACTGGACACTTAATTACACGCTCTGCTGAACTGGTTCTGGCCTTCATTGCTGCCCTCTTTGCCACTTGACTATTCTGTCTGTCATTTTTATAAGATTTCGTTCCTAACCCCCCAATCAGTCCTGTTTGTGACCATGATTTCCCGTTGCCTCACAGTTCTGGAAGGATTTTTTTTCAAAATCTCTTCCTGGCAAGTTTTGGGTGTCCTCTTAGCGTAAACCATATTTGTAAAAAAAAAAATAGTTATCCGTCGGCGTATCGAAAACAATTACTAATAGAGATGCAAATTGTGTTTTGAACACAATTTACACGCTTACATTTCCATGCGTTTTCTTGCTTATTCAATTTTTCACAAGACACCTTATTCCTTTTTCTATTTCTGGCCGGAAAAACGTATCCTTGTTTTGGGTCACTGGTTCAACGGTTGACACTTGGATGGATCAGTGCATAAATGGAATGGAATGTTGTTTGTTGTTGGTCGGCTTATGATTTAGTTAGTTTTTGTGGGTTTTTTTTTTTTTTTTGGTTGATTAATTGTAGGTGCAAATTTAATTAGTAGCTTTTTTTTTTTTTTGGTTGATTGACTGATTGACTGCTTATTGGCTAGGTTCACTGACTGATTTCAGATTTATTGATCATCCTATCTTTCCCATCGATTGATTGATTGACTGATTGATTGACTGATTGATGGGATGTAAGGTTGATAAACTGATAAATTGATGAACCGAGGGATTAAATATTGATTTACCGTGAGTTATCTCTTCCTCACCCCCTTTTAGTGAACTTAATTTATTTTTTTTTATGTCACATACACCTTTGAGATAACACAACCTGTCAACAATGTAAATATGTAAGTGTAATCTGTTCTCACCTGTTCCAGATGAACGAGATGATTGACAACTTGAAGACTGAAATGCGGCTGATGATTGAGGAGATCTCCTGGATGTCAGGCGATACAAAAAATGAGGCTTATGACAAGGTAATTCATCGCTTTCATTATTTCCTCTGATCTAATTTTCTTCACCATGATTTGCTATGCTCTGACGAAGAACCAGACAAATTTACAAATTTGATCCTTCTGTGATTAATAACAATAATACTAACAATAATAATAACAACAGAGAACTTTAAATTTGGCCTATTTTCGTACAGTATACTATACGTTCTAAGCCCTTTACAATTTAATACTATTACTCCTATAGATTAAACAGACACACTAAATGTGTTCTCAGTTTCTGGGATGCATACGAGACAGCTGCCAGTTAGGCGCTCTAATCTTTACTAATCCAATAATACCGTTGTCTGTCTTCAGTCGGGTACCCATTCCAATGTTGGTCGGGTCAAGAATGCTGTGTCTAAAACTGTAAACTTTTTTCCCCAAGGACAAAATGTCTGGCCCATCAGAATTCAAACGCTGGAATTTCTGATCCCGAGTCCGACAGCTCAACCACTAAGCCACTGACTCTACGTCATGACATTTCTCAGTCCTCATATTTTTATGTCCGACAAAGACCCAAGTACATGTAAATTCACAAATCTGAAGCTCCAGAGATTTTAGTCAGTCTTAATTTTAATGAGTTAGACCGATTTCGAGGTTGGCCACATGGCCTATGAATTGTACATGCTGTTATTGTTGTTGCTGTCGTTGTTATAAGAAAAGAAAAATCTCTCTTGTGAATTTATAAATTGAAACTGTTTTGTCTTTCATAGCTGGAAAGAATGAACAGAAAGATTGGCTACCCGGACACCAAGTTCTCCAAAGCAGATCTGGAAGAGAAATATGAAAATGTGAGTGGTGTATATAGAATGTACATATAGACAGTTATTCTTGCCAATTTTTAGTTTCTTATTCAACAGTAAATATATGGTTATGAGAACCAATATGCAGACAGAACAAAATGTGGATTCTACGGGATTTAACTTTGGATAAATGTTCGGTTAACCATTGAGGAACTTGATCTACTGGACACTCAGGGTTGGAAATCTTCGACTTAACTGAAACATGTAATTGGTTTGAGGTACATGATTGCCTTACATAATATCATGGACAAACTGTCGCTCCGATAAAATCCACCCCTAAAACTGAGCGCTTAACTATTTTAAATGCCAGTGTCACTGCTTGAGAAATGTGCAATTCAATAACTGGAAAGAAAAATTGTCTCACGTGCTAAATTCATGAAAAAGTGAACAAAAGCATCGTCAATTCTGATGATCAGGTTAAGTTTCAAAGAAAATGTCTCAGTCCCATATAGCTGCAGTATTATGATCTCTGTTGTTATTGAAAGTCGAGTTAAAATTTAAATGATTGAGACATTAATGTTTCAGCTACCTCAGATTTGGTCGCGATTTTAAGGAATATTGTCAAATTTAATGATCGAGATCGGAATCGGTCATCTTGAGTTTAGATTCCTTGTCATAGAATGTTAGCCACATTCACATAAGTGCAATGTATCCGGATTACTCTGATTGGAAATCTCTCATCTAGTAGAGTCAATGATTGAAATTCAAATAACTGCGATTATATCTTAGCTGTCCTGACTGAAAGTCATGCTGTATGTCATGATCTATTCGTCCACAGTACACAATGGTCCCTGACCACTACTACAACAACCGTGCTCTGATCAGACAGTTACAGAACATTGAAGGTCTGCGCGGTCTCAGAGAACCAGTCGATAAAACAGAGTAAGTCTACCGAGCTCCTCTCTCTCTTTCCCTCTCTCTCTCTCTCGCTTTCTCTATCTATCTATCTCTCTATTTCTTTCTCTCTCTGTCTCTTCTTGAACCACCACTATTCTCGTTTATTTTATCACATTTGATATCCTGTTTTCTGCTCTTGTTAAAGCATTTTCATTATTTGTTTCCCTTTCCATCTCTTGTCTTCAGTTTTTTTCCTCTTCCTTATCTTTTTTCTCTCTCTCGTCTCCCCCCATTCCTCCCATCTCCCCCTTTTTTTTTGAACATTTCATATGTTTTTCTTTCTTTCTTTCTTTCTTTTTTTTTTTTTTTTTCGTTTTTCTATCAGTTTTTTTTTTCCGCTTTCATTTCCCTGTTGTTTTTTCCTTTCTTGATCTTTTTCATTTTTTATTCTCTCTCTCTCTCTCTCTCTCTGTCTCTCTTTCTCTCTCACTTTTTGTTTTAAGCCTTTTAATCCTGAGATAGTAGGATTATCTCGGCTTTAAATAGCCGCGTGATTTTGGTCCTGGAAATGTACTGTACGAAGGGAAGCCACCTCAAACATGATGTTTGACAATGAAAGAAATATGAGGTTATGTCCCTTGAATTCGCATTTCAGTCCTGAACAGAGTTTTTTGTGTTTGTGTGAGTGTGTGTGTGTGCGTGCGTGCGTGTGTGTGGGTGTGCGTCCACGCACGCGCCACGACAAGCAAATGTAGGCATCTGAATCGTTGGTCTAAGAAGGATAATACAATGAGATATTCAGTTCATCCTCTGCTTCTTTTTTCATCTTTTTCTATGTTCACATTATTACCGTTACTGTACAGGGAAGCCCAGCAGTAACTTTATAACTTGTATTATAGGAGTATATATATATATATAATATATATATATATATATATATATATATATAAATGTGTGTGTGTGTGTGTGTGTGTGTATAGTTCTCATATCATGTCAGTCAGTGTTGTTAAGCCCATGATGACGTGATTTGTTCCAGGTGGCGCATGGCTCCATACGAGGTGAACGCCTACTTTGCTCGCAGTGAAAACGAAATAGGTCAGTAGGGTAGAACTCTCTGTTAGACATGATAGGTACGATAGGTATCTGATGTCGTTAACTACTATAGTAGTATTTTTTTTTTATCTGTTTAATGGCCGGTATTATATGTACAATACGAGCTTTAAAACAGTTAGTTTGACTGCCTTTATTTCGTTGCTGTTATTGTCATGTTGTTATTGCTGTTGTTTGATCATTGTTTGTTGTCTGACATTTTTTAAAAACAAACTTGCATTTGTTTTCCAAATGTTGCTATTGTTGTTGACTTGCTGCTGTTGATGTCAAAATAAAACAAAACAAAAATTTTCATTAAATTTTTTTTTTAAAAAACGGAGAAAGAGATGGAACTGAAATTGAAATTGATAATTATGAGCGCTAGAGAGGCAAAGCGAGAGAGTGAGAGAGACAGAGAGATAAAGATGAGGGTGAGACAGAGAGGGAGACAGAGAGAGAGAGAGAGAGAGAGAAAGAGAGTGAGAGAGAAGATGTATTTAAAGCCGAGCTCTCCATTCTTTCATTTCAGTATTTCCCGCTGGTATTTTGCAGCCTCCCTTTTTCTCTCAGACATTCCAGGAGTAAGTATCCTCAGCACAATATTATGGTCCTGCACATTCTTGTAAGATGGACTAACAACGCATCCAAGATTTTTTTTTTTGTTTTGTTGATAGTCTTGTTCTTGTTGTGGGAAAATGTCTATATTGTTCGAGGGAGCTATAGAAATGCTCTGATATTGCTATGCTCTGCCATTACTGTCAATCCTAATTCACTTCCAACATCACTACCTGGACATCCATCGGGAATAAGTCAGTCAACAGTGGGTATTCCTTGTGCATTTAGCAACAGGTCTGTGTTAGGATTTAACAGCCTATCGGCGCGATTTAGTGACGGATCTTGTGTTGGAAAAGTAATGGCACGTACGCATGCCTTTACAACTTCTTTCACAATAGTCCATTAATTGCAAGTGTGTTTCTTATATATATTGGAAACCTCACAGTCATGTTGATCTAGGCCTGCATATGAAATTCAAAAGATAATGCGAAAATATTCAAAGCAACGTCGGAAAATTGGGAAATGTTCTGCGCAGTGAGAAACAAAACTCATTACATCGTCTAAATCATAAGGCAATAACCAGACAGGGCTGAAAAGAATAGATGTTCAAAATCATTCAGTCCGAGTAATGCAAAACATTGGAAATGTAAATTGATAGAGTCGGACCCAGTGGAAATATTTGGAAAGAAAGATATGATTTCAGTTTGTAATCATAATTAAGAGAATTATTATGCTTATCAATGTATTCCAGCGCAATGAATTACGGTGCCATTGGAGTGGTTATCGGCCATGAAATTACTCACGGCTTCGATGATCAAGGTGAGTAATGTTTAAATGTACCTGTGTATAGATTTTCGAGAAATGAAATCTAAAAACCGTCTCCAAATCGTATTTCGAAGAGTTACTTTTTTTAGTCTAAAATGGGTGAGTGAGTGAGTGAGCAAGTGGGTGAGTAAGAGTGAGTGAGTAAATGCATGAGAGAGAGAGAGTGAGTATCGCTGCAACAAGGTGTTTAGATGATGTGATTGTTAACTGTCACTTCCCTTTGATGTTTTCCCTTGGCAGGCAGTCAGTACGACGCTGCTGGAAATTTGCGTAACTGGTGGCAAGCCTCGGACAAGGCCAACTTTCAGAAAAGGACCAAGTGTATCGTGGATCAATACTCGAACTTCCACGTCTCTCACGTCAATATGAGTGTGAGTATCGAATATCATGGAGGGGGAGGGGAAAAATAGGTGGATGGGTGGATGAGAGGCAGTTGAAAGGAGAAAGAGGTGAAAGAGATGGATGGGCGGATGGATGGATGGATGGATGGATGGATGGATGGAGGGGTATATGGATTGTGGATACATAGATGGACGGACGGGCCAGACGGACCGACAAACGAAAAGAGGGACAGACGGACGGATAGATGAATAAAAAATGGATTACATATCCCAACACATATTGTATCATTGTGTGCATATACTGAATTAAGCTAGTAACCTGCCCTCGTGTCTTTCACAGCTGAGAGGGATCAATCTGCAAGGAGAAAGTGTTGCTGATCTCGGCGGTGTCAAGGAAAGCTTTAGGTAATCCTAACTATTTACATTATGGCACGGTGTAATGAATATATCAACAGATGTCTACGAGGAAAGATTACAGACATATAAAATCGCCTTAGGAGTAATTTGGATTTTAGTAGGGAAGAGGATTGTGAAATAATGATTTTTGTCTATTTTCAGATTTTTCCCTGGAATACTTGTCGACTTACCATAGTTATAGCATGCGTATTTTGTCCAAATAGTCTTTAGGAAGTTATTTCTAGTGTGTTTATTAAGTTATTTTCAGACATACTACCCTATTTCTGTTTTTGCTTTTGATGTTCTGTTGTTTTCCGCAACGTGACATTTTGATCGTTAGCCAGATTGCCTTCCTTTGACAGGTTGATAGGGTTAAAACACATGTACAAACCATTTGAGCAGAGATTTAAACAAACAAACAACAACAACAGCAACAACAAAAAAAACGATTTATTTTTACTCTCGATAATTACAGGAACATTCTGGAAAAATGTTTTTCACTTCACTGTCATTTTTTTTTCTCAATGTTTTGTTTCAGTTTCATGTGTTTCAAATTTCATTTTCTTTGCGATGCCTGCATTGTATTTCATGTACCTAACGAAAGGAAAGTAGCTTGTTGGTCGAAAACGTGACTTATTGTTATCAGTTCTCCCCTTCCCCTCCCAGTTCCCCACGACTCCTTACATCTTTCGTTCTTCATACAGAGCTTATAAAGAGCTGGTAAGGCGACAGGGGGAACAACCTACACTTCCGGGTCTTGGCTTCACACCTGACCAGGTTTTCTTCCTCGCTTATGGACAGGTAAAGGTTTAAATCCAAGTAAAAGTAAAAGAAACAGAATTCTATTCGTGTCTCCTATGTGAACATAATAATTCTCAAAAGTTATCTGATCATTGGCCAGTATTCAGTGGTGTCCACATTATTTCTGCTCACTTAACCTTCCAACTATTAAACGTATGAGATGTGTAAACTTACGAAGTGTGAAATAAATCTTGGGAGTCAAAACTTTTCAAGCTTTCTACTGTCGTAAGGGCAGTTCTTTTATCCATCAGCTGTGACTGAAAGTGATTAAGAGAGGAAACATTGAGATATCTTGTCTAAGGTCCAGTATTTGTAGGGTTCTGCTATCTCGGCTAGAAAATGGTTAGAATACATATTTGAAAATATATCGTATATATGATAATATACAGGGTATCTTTCGGCACCATCTCGAAGTACTATTTTATTAATAATTCAGCATAAAATGAAATTTGTTAAATCTCCAGATCTAAAAAAAGTTTAGTTTTTTATGTCTTTATAATTTTGCCTTTAGTTCTCTCATGTAAAACTCCATATTTATTTTTTGTATCAGCTGTGGTGTGAGAGGATGACGCCGGAAAGATGGATCAACCAAATTATGAATGGCGTCCATCCTCCAGGCAAATATAGGTATGAAAACATCATGCTCGTCGGACTTTCAACCACTCATCCATCTATTTATTAATCCATGTCATCCCATTTTATCTATTCATCCATCCATCCCACTCTCCATCCCTTCTTCCATCCCTCTATCCTTCTCTCACTCCGCCCTCCCTTTATGCTTCCGTCTCTCACTCTCTCCTACCCCTCTTCCATCCATCGATTAATTCATTCAACCCATCCGTTTATCTATTTAAAATCTATCCAGCCATTCATCTATTCCCCCCCCCCCCCCTTCCTTTTTTTCCACAGGATTATTGGAGCTCTTCAGAATACTAAGGAATTTGCCGAGGCTTTTAACTGCCCGACTGGATCGTACATGAATCCGACTGAAAAGTGTGAGGTGTGGTAGAGGACGCCATCCGATGGACAGGCAACGAGAGCCAGACTGATACATCAGTGAAAAAATGGCAGTTTTGTTCCAATGAAATCATCAAATATTTTGTACATTGTTGTGTGAACAAGTAAAAAAAAAAACTGTTTGCGTCCCTGATGATTTAATTCTGTATGACTGATCTTGTGAATTTAAGAAGTTAAGTACTGAGAATACAAGTGACGATCACAAATGAGACGTAACACGATGAAACCAAGCACTTGTCAAACTGAGTCGACCGGAGAAATCATGTGTTTCTCAACAGTGAATAAATTTTTAACGTATTTTTTTTTTCTTCACAGAACCTTCTATATCAGTCTAAAAATACATTTCAGAGTCAAATTTGATGAAATAGATTGAGTGGAAGTCCAAAAATTGTAATTTAGTGGCATGGTCTAATAAGGATTAATAGGACTTTACAAAAATGATCCGTCATTTTCTCACTAAATTCAACTGCTACAACAGACCGCTCCATCGTCTTTGATTGCCAATATCTCAACTTGTATTTAAGGTAGAACAAAACTTTTTTCTCACACAGAAAGGGAAATGAATAATCTTTACATTTATACCAATAACTCAACAATTATGCTCAAAATTTGACGAGCGCCTGACTTCATCGTTCCGCGTCTCAAAAATATTATTATTTCAAATTTACATGTAATTGAACCATTGGTATTGTAAACTACTGAAATTATTTGAGCATGAAATTATAAGCTGGATGGATTGATTCTGTTCTGAAATGGCACTTTGATTTTTTTTTTAATAGCATTTATTCGAAAATATAGTAGACCCTATTATACACTTACAGTAAGTAGCAGTATTCACAGATTTAAATGACACTATTTCGCCACAAAGCTGTCTGACCGTCTGTCTCTTGCCCTGCCACTTACAGTCCCTAACATAATTCCTGCAATCATCAAGCTTGAAAGATAGAAAATCTCCTCGAATCATGTCAAAACAGGCCACTGCATAATGCTCAAGTCAACCGATATTGTATAGGCAAGATAGATAGAACATGTACTGTCTGTATGTCCAGTAGTAAGGCGGCAAGAAGGCAGTTCCAGGCTGGAGAGATTGCCATATATAACATAAAGATCTTGAGGAAAAAATTCCGCAACTTGAGCTTATGGTCGAAGCTGTCAACACGAACACTATAGGAGAGGACACACGCCGATTTCAGGCCCAATATTGAGTTTGACACAAAAGCTACGACTATAGCTAGAAAATCGTTGGTCCCCCAGTTGAGGAGAAAAAAAAAAGATACCTGCAAGATGTGTAACTAACCTCTTATAATCATTATATTAATATTGATCTTGCCTTACCTGATGATGCAAATTGTTTGAACGCCTTGAAAATGTCATGCAGAGCCCAGAGACTCACAATTGTAGAAGATGAAAAAAAAAAAACCATGAGTGAGTGTGAAAGGGAACAAGTTCAAGATAGGAACAGGGACATGGAATGGGATGGGTTTTTTATGTGTGCGTGTCTTCACTGGCCTAAGAAGTCGCCATTTTGTAACCAAATGAGGACATGAGAACAAAATCAAGATTAAGTCATATTTTGTTTCTAAAATTAAGTTAGGTTCGTTCACGGCCGTGAAATTCTTGGTTGAATAGGACATGCCATTACATCAACATTGCTAAATCCATGTTGCCAATTTTCTCGAAATTAGTTCGATATGACTTACATAACCTTTGTGTTGTCCTCTTGTTTTCAAATATGGCCGAGGTTTATCTGAGTTGAACATCGAAACCTGTTGTTTGCTACTGATGAAGTTGAAATTGTACCTATTTGATAATCAAATAACTTTGTCTGATTTGAACAACGAACGCGGTTGTTTTTATATTTTTCTGTTGTTGTAATCATTGTTGATCTTCTACCTATATTGTACAAACTTGGGATAGTTGCTACGATTTTAGTCTAGTTTGTATTAAATTAGTGTGTGTGTGTGTTTTGTGATAAAACAATCTTTTTGTATTTGTTTGTTCGCCAAAGACTAAGCACGTATTTGAGGAAATATTCAGGTTCGATAGAAGGCACTAGATATAATGATAGTGTTGGCCCTGGACAATTTCACAACAGGCAACAGCTACTGACACAATGGTCCAGAATCAAGAATTCAGACCTGCCTTCGGAAATATCATTGTTTCTTTATCGTTGATGCTTTTCTGTTTGTTCATTTGCTTGTGTGCTCCATGAGTGTTAACTTTGAGGCGAAAGGATTTCACTTAGGGTTTTTTTTTTTTTTTTTATATTCGGGTGCTTATCCCAGGATTGCCCAACATTGGTTCAGTCTAGGTGTCATCCGATGTCTCATTGTATGACGGATGATGTAATATGTAGTGATCATCATTATTATATTCCCAAACTGATCACCTACCATAAATGTAATTATTTAAACCTCATACATGTAAATGGTGAATCCAGTAACATTGCCTGGCATTCAAGCGAATGTTTCTCTCTCTCTCTCTCTTTACATATCTAACAGACATTGATAGTCGATGGAACAATGACGTATCTCTCGTAACGAACTGCTAACATAATCAACATCAAAATTATGACAATTTGGTCAAGGAAGGATATACTTAAACATCAGCTTGAAACCTCGATCAACGCTAGTTTTCACTGTGTTTTCACAACTTTATTAATTCAGACGTATTTTAATTTGAAAGCTGGTTATCAACGATTTCCGACATCACGGATCTGCTTTGACATTTAAATACTGTATGGAAATATGAAATCGCAAATACGAAATGGGCTAACCCATACACAAAAACAACATGGTGCATAATCACATTCAAATCTTGAGAGACGTTCTTAGAACAATTATAAAACAATGTGAATGTGTATAAGTCGTGATATAAAATGGTAAACGTGAAAAACCAGCATTTAAAGGTGTTCTATTCTCGCGTTTCTGGCGCAATGATAGCCGCCCTCGTGCTGATGAGCTGTTAAATCAGAGACAAAGACTCAAACCGTTGATTTTTGGTGTTTTTTATTTGTTCCTTATAAGGTCTTGCTGTCTTTGTTCTCCCATACAATCCCCCTTGTAGCCTATGTTACTGTGTACAGATAAGTAAACCTGAATACATAATAATATGTAAATTTATATATGTATGTATATAGGCCAATGTGTATTGTTCATTCTACACCATTGTTCATTCATGTCTGTTCTACCCGCTTATGATGATATACCAAGCAGAAATCAGCCGTTGATTCTCAGAAACTTTGTTGCAATAAATATATGAGGGCGGGAATATAGTCGATAAACAAACAGCGGCTCTGTTACCATTAAGTATATATTATTAGACAGTAAGAATTTGACCACATCGCTGGATTATCCTGAAAAGATCTGAGTAGTGGTCATCTTTATAGTTACTTGCTTATAAAGTAAATCAACTGAAGACTAAGGGAGGAGAACCAAAAATGTCCACTCTTTACATATGACAGAAAACAAATATTTTATTTCTAAATACTTCTGTGTTTTTGTTTACTTTGTTTGTTTGTTGAAGTTATTGGTTCAAATCGTTGCTTTGGCTGGACAACAGTGAGTGTTTCTTCTGATCTTTCTAAATGGAATTGTTAACTAAGTACGAAACCCATGGATTATCTTGAAAATACGAAAAACTGAACATGTCTTACCTCTTAGTCTTCAAATCATTTCAATTCCGAAATTGCACCCCCCTCCCTCACAGACCAGGCTCCGGCGTCTTTTAGAGTTTGGATTAGTGTTAGATTTACTACTAGATCAAAATGTTTCATTCAGATTCTAGATCATCACCTCTAGAATCTTGATGTGTAGTCTGTAGACTTTTTATATCTACCAGTTCTAAACCTACAACGAGAGCCCGTGTCTTTAGTCCACCTACATAGCTGGTTCACTTGTTGATTCCTTAACAGAATTGGAAAGTTCCCGTTTCCCGTATATATTATATCCATGAAAAGTTCTCCGGTTCGACTGACCAACTTGAGATACATTTCACTGAATTTACAATGCCCTCAAGCAATAATACTAAGCGAAATTTAGATGAGAGTAATTCTAAGGAAAACAGCATGAAAAATATATTCAATCAATCACTTTACTACTACCCAACAGTAAAATTTACACTTAAAAGTTTGCTCACTGTAGACCTTTGGAATGCACAATTTATATGCTATAATTTTGGTTTTCCAAAGTTTCGTGCTGGGGCATAATGGTTGTAGATCAATCTTTTTCAATGTTGGAGAAGACTACACATTATCTAGGACATATAAAGAGTTTTTCCTGTAAAACTTGAGAATTAACCACTTGCCAGCTCCATTATTTCAGTGTGTGCGACATTGGTGATGGATAGATAAACATAATATCAGATTTAGGTTATAGTCATACAAATTCAGTAACAAATTTGGATGCAGTGTTTGCTTTGGCTGGGCAAACAGGCAAATTGTCATCCACAGTTTGAGGATTGAAAATAGTTACTTTTCATTTTCCACGTGTTAACGACTTCAATTTGTAGGCGAGTACAAATTTATGATACAGAGGTATCCCCTCTAATGAGGACACGTGCCTATTGTATCTCTCCTGGCATGATGGTGGTGATCATCACTTCGTTATGTTGTATATACAGATAAACTATATTAGAGATATAAGTAGAAAATAATCTACAATATTATATTATGTACAATATATCTCCGTAACCTCATTGTTGCTGCTATCATTTGTTGCAATTTCTGTTGTGGTTGTGATAGTTGTTATACCGTATACATAAACATAATTGTATTTTATCTTGCACTGTACATATGTTATACTTTTAACGCTGTATTGTTGTTTCTTATGATTAGTTATCATTCTATATATTAAAATTATATCTATCGCATGTTCTGTAAACATTCCATTGAAAAACAAAAAGGCAATGGCTAAAAAGTAAGGCCTCACTGCTTCAACAAATACGAGTATGATATGTCATATCTCACATGAATCCTTGAAACTCCAGCATTTGTTGAACTCCAAGGTTTGATAACTGATCTAAAGCTATTTAACCCTTTCAGTACCCCTGTTCACCAAAAAAATCAATGCTCTTTGTCAATGTCACTGACATGTATAGGGTGCGATGATCAGGTCCAAAAAATATTTCATGCAAGAAATAGTAGAACACAAGATTTCAGAAAAAGCCGACCGGATTTCCGGCCGGAAGTAGGTCAGGCGTAGCTAAATATTAACACTACTCAGTTCCGTTATTATTTAAAGGGCATCTGGGTTCAAAAGCCTTTTAATTCGTTAAGTCTGTCACCCAAAGCGAGGAGTTTTAGTCATGAATTTCCTACCCACCGTAATAGGATCAAGCCAAAGAGTGAGGCAAACACTACCGGAACAAGGCCAAGGTCATGGGCCGATGGAATTTCCCGGAGTATTGGTGAGCCCGAACGATCAACACCCGTTCGAAATGATGTCTCCAAAATTAAGTGGCTAGAAGCCTGGCTTTTAAGATGTGACATCGTGAGAGAAATGAAATCTTTAACTTGAGAGGTTAGTATTTAGTAAAAATGGTATGGAAGTAAATAAAAAGTTATCACACCATTTTATGTAAGACAACTTTCTGGAAAAATTTTATAGACTGTTACAGTAGGTAAAGGGCACATGGCTTCAGTGAATCTGTAATCTCTATGGAATTTTGAGAGTGTGTGAAAATCAAGAAATGAAATATAAAATCATTTTACATCTGATAATTATGACTACCAGTCTGCTCAACAAAATGAAACGATTTCGTAGATTTTTATTTACATACTTAACAGTCAAAATTGTGAAATGCTGCTTAGAAATACATGTTTTATCGTCATAGATTCAAAGACTTAAGATGAGGAAACAGTTTTAGAAAACTCTTTAGGTGAAGGGAGACAGGGATGGTCTTCAGAGGAAGAGTGGGTTCTTTCATTAGATATTAACATTATATACTTTGCATATTTGAGTGTTTTTGTTGTTGTTAGTGTTTTTTGTTTTTGTTTTTTTCTTCGCTTTATAGCATTTTGGGAGCTCAGTTCTTTGTTGCTCTATCTCCATTTCTCGCATTTTGAGAAAATTGATGTTTATGTTCAACAACTGTTTTTAAACATAGGAGACAGGACAAAATGATTTTCAAAATCTTCCTGTCTGGGCAAGTGATCGGTAAAATAATTATATTATATGGTAGATTTACTATCCCTCTTTCATATGACATATGAAATGGCTCAAAAGTAGAGATAGCTCAACAAAGAACTGAGCTGGCGATTTGCTTTTTCGTTTGTTTTTTTTTTTTTTTTACATAATATGCAAGAGAAAAACGTCATGAACATTTTGGCGAGAGTCCTCGGGTGAAAACTGATCGCATGGACTGCAGCTTCAGTGTTAATTTTACGACATTTTCTCTTTCTCCCTGCCCCTCCTGTCATTCTCTCTCTCTCTCTCTCTCTCTCTCAACTTAACTCTCTTTTGTTGTCTCTATTACTGTTCTCACTTCACATTTCATTCCTCTGTCTGTCATCCTCGGTTTCTTACTGACTGTACAGTAACCTATCTGATTTTCTTTCTGTCTATATAATCAGAAGTTTTGTAATATTGTAATAATGACTGTGGAGATCACAATGCATTAAAAAATCCAATGTCGAAATTAAACATTGTAATGCAGTCTATCTATCATCATTGGTGCCTTTGCATATACATGTATATTCTTGTGTAAGATATTGAAAATAAAACTTTTTTATATATAATAAACTCAAGAAAATCCGAGTCTGACAAGTCAGTTTTCACTGACACTGTTTCCTGTATTTCTTTGTGAATGTTGTTTATTTTGCACATCTGAGCATTACTCGTTGTACAGCCCATGGTAATTCCTGTCGCTAACTGAATCCAGTTAGTGGTGTATTATCTCGTCGTAAACCTCATCCTAAATGACTCAAAGTACTCCTTCAGAAGTCTTGC
Source organism: Peronia peronii (assembly GCA_039654565.1). Classification (NCBI taxonomy): domain Eukaryota; kingdom Metazoa; phylum Mollusca; class Gastropoda; order Systellommatophora; family Onchidiidae; genus Peronia; species Peronia peronii. The sequence goes on from JBCEWB010294394.1 coordinate 20,340, forward strand.
AGTGTGGTCTGGGATATGACACATATCCAGTGCCAGCCATAGGGCAGAGTGAGGAACTGATCCATATGCATTAGCAAGGTCTACCCATATAACATGCAGTTCTTGCTTCCTTGTTTTCGTTCTATGGATAGTCTCCCAGATCATACCCGCATGTTCCAGACACCCTGGAACTCCGCGGGGACTCCTCCTTTCTGAACTGTTGTGTCTGTATAGCCGTTCTCCCTTAGGTATGAAGTCAGCTGATTTGCTATTACCGAGAAGCAATACTTTGCCTTCCACATTTAGCAGAGAGATTGGGCGGAATTGACCTAGCTCCTCTCCTTAGCTCTTCTCCTTTGGTATATAAACACTTTCAGTTTGATTCCACTGATCCCTTATCAAAAATAGATAGTTGAGAAAAAGGCAGAAATAGATAGTTGCTAGAAGGTAGAAATAGATCGTGGGCTGAGAGGCAGAAATAGATAGTTTTGAAAAGGGAGAAATAGATCATAGTAGATGGTAGGCTGAGAAGGAGACATGGATAGTTGACTCAGAGGCAGAGACTGTTCTGTCTTTGAGGATGTGCCTAGATTTACCCAGATCACTAGGTCCTGTAATTTTAAGGTTATATAAATTTGGATCTAAGTCTTGTATAAGGTAATTTTGGGGCTACGGTCTAGTTAAATCTTGGCAATCCTCAATATTTCTGTTGTCGGATAATTATTTATTTCATCCTTATACTGATAATAGTGGGTGAAGACTTTTTGGCTCATATCGTAAAGATAAGTCCACGTAGATGTAAAAAGTGAAGATTCTTTGCCCTATGCAGTAATATTAAGATACCCCCCACGGTGTTAAAGGATGAAGAATCTTTGACCTGTGATGTGCTTTTATACATACTCTTACCAGGTCTCCCCTGTCATCGTGTTGACTTTGCAAGTACTGCTGAAGGCTAGTGAGCAATTTTCCAAGTGACCAGATTTGGGAGAGGGCTGTCTATTCTTCCAGTTTTCACCTGAAAACTTTGGTTTACCTTTGACCTTAGGTCATTTTAATATGTGCATGTGTCATTGGCATGTTTGTCTGATTCATAATGTATCCTTGGAAACTTCCTAGCATGTCAGATTGTCGTGGAAATGACTGCCATCTCGGATTTTGCCCCATTTTTCAACATCTCCTCCGTTACTATTACACCAACTTGTTCCCAACTTTGCATGTAATCTGTAACATCTAATACCTAAAAAGATATGGCGGGAATTGAATTTGAGTTTACTTAATAATTTTTTAAATCAATTTTTGAAAATGCCATATGTGAAAAAATATATAGAATTGACATTTCTAATCGTTAAATCTTTTTTCTCTCTCCAAAGGTAAACGAAATCCCCCCAAAAGCTTCTGTCATTATTTTTTTTTTATTTGTCAACAAAAATATGTATAGGAAATATGTTGAAAATATATTTGTAAGTTTTGGAGCAGATGGAAAAAGAAAAAGAAAAAAAAACCCACAGTTTTGAGAAAAATGGAAAAAATGAAATCTGTTGATTACAAAACGCACTGAAAAATCTTCAGTAAGCACAAAATTCCTCAGTTTGGTAAGAAGATAAATCAACAAAGTAACCATAGGCCGTGAACTATGAAGCCCTCTCTCTCTGTCTGTCTGTCTCTCTCTGTCTCTCTCTTTCTCTCTCTGTGTTACCTGCTGAAGGGCTTGTTCTTAGGTCTCCAGTGTGGCCCAGTGCCTATATTTGCTATTTGATAAGCTAATTATTATACTCTTGTAGGGATATTTTCTTTCTTTCACTTCACTGAATCTGAATGAGTAAGTTCACCAAACAAAGTTCAGTGATTTATTTTAATAGTAGAAATCCTCACAAGATTCATCTTAAATTCAGCAGTTGCTGTTATCAATAGGAGCAGAATGAAAGAGTTGGCAATATTATCTTTTCCCTCAATTTGATAGGGAATTTTGCTGAATTTTAACTATCCCGCCATTTATAAAAAAAAAAAATCTGCAATAAATAATTTTTCGTCATAGAAACATTCTAAACTTATAATTTGGTACGGAAATGATAGTTTTTTTGGGGGGGGGGGGGGGGGGGGGGGGGGGGGGGGGGGGGGGGGGGGGGGGGGGGGGGGGGGGGGGGGGG
>JBCEWB010294503.1:0-22457 GCA_039654565.1 Peronia peronii
TCTTTCTCTCTCTCTCTCTCTCTCTCTCTCTCTCTCTCTCTCTCTCTCTCTCTCTCTCTCTCTCTCTCTCTCTCTAATGAATTTCATTGTGATATTCTCACAAAGATGAAATAAAGGCAATTTCAAGTTTTATTTCCTCACCATAGTACACAATAAAATTTACCGTAGATTTTCTTTAAATAAATATCATTGCCCGGGCAGACTCTTCATCAACTTTATAATGAACTTTGTGTTCTACACAACACCGCAGACAAGAGATAACAATTTTTCAAAATTTCTAGCGCATCCAACATTTTAGAATGGTGAAAAATTGGAGAAGGGGCCGGGAACGGGGAAGATGAAGAAGAAGAAGAAGAAGAAAAAGAGGAAGAAGAAGAGGAAAAAGAAGAAGAGGAAGAAGAAGGAGAAGAAGAAGAAGAAGAAGGAGAGGAAGGAGAAGAAGAAGAAGAAAGAGAAGAAGAAGAAGAAGAAGGAGAAAAAGAAGAAGAAAAAAAAGGAGAAGATGAAGAGGAAGAAGAAGAAGAGGAAGAAAAAGAAGAAGAACAAGAACAAGAAAAAAATGAAGAGGAGGAGCAGAGAAAAAAAAACAAAGAAGAAGACGATGATGAGTAATGATTGATGAGTCTGCGTGTTTTGATAGAATGGATTATATAAGGGGTTTGCCTAAAGCTATTGTTTCTGAGTCATGTGCTTTTGAAAGGATGTTGCCAATGTTTTCTGTGTGGGTTATAAACAATGGTGAGTCAGTTGTTGAGTGGCTTGCCAGAGGCTAACATGTGAATCACTCATTATTTTTGCCGCACTCACTCACAACTCCGTTCTCACCGTAAAAAGTCCCAATGCCTGTTTGTTGCTGGAAAGCCTATTTTATAGCAATAGAAATTAACATTTACTTATAACATGTTTAATCAAAGGGGAGCGTTTGACAGGTAACAAGTTTGAACAAGACATGGAATAATGATACAGAAGGCACACGTTAATACAATACAGGTGGAACAGTGCTAACTACCCCTTGTGATTGTTTACAACCACAATTCTAACATTATGAAAGAGATCAGATGATGAAGAGAGAAATAAATGCAAATACATAGAGAAATACAGTAGTTTCAAAGTAGACTTATAATTACATGGAAATACTTTTAATATTTTGGACACTATTTTTTTCGTCAATCTATAGGCACGAGTCGGTATGCTACACTCGAGCACCAATTTTCCAGTTTCATATTCTAAAATAAAAGAAAGTAAGTGCACTGGAAATGCATTTTGTGTTGAAATGTGTATGCCTGCTAGAAAGATACATCTTTATTGAAGAGAGCAATAGATTGACCCGGCTGCCATAGGAATATATGACAGAGATATCTTGTAGCTTTAGGGAATTAGTTCGACATATAGAGTGCTAGTCACTTATACTAGTACAACATATTACATATGCATTTAGTATGCTATGTTGCAGCACACCACTTTTGCTACCTTACCTATGTTTGTAATTTTGTGATAGCAATGACAAGTTAGCCATGACAGAAATGGCGAGATAGAAAAGAAAAAGAAAATGAAGCTCAGACAAAATGAGAGGAAAATCGGCGAATTAGAAGTATCACCAAGAGGGTAGAAAAAAGAGTGTCAGGTCTTCTTATGCAGAACAGAAGGAGCGGAAGGTCCAGTTAACCAGTTTAAATCTACGACATTTGGGTTTAAAATTTCTGACCTAGCACAGAGTAAATGTGGTGGGAGACTCGGAGAGATGAACCTCTTGGGTAAGGGATTGCACAAAGATTTCTACAACGATAGGTCCAGTGGCTCGACTCGTCATGAGCTTCATGAGAACATGCCCGGTGGAGCCATTGCTGTCCTATTTATCACTGCTAGACTGTGGTGTATGGGCTACTAAGCTGCGACTTGAGCCACACTTTTCGCCCAGAAAATGATGTAGTTCTACTCCGGCAGCGAGCTGCCAAACAAGGAAAGGAAAATAAAGTATTCAACATTTTGTAGAGAAGACACCTAAATGACAGACATGCGGTTAGTCTTGTTTTCAGATTTGTTTTTTTTGAGAAGGAAAGTGCCTGCCTCTTCTTTTTCTCAAGCTGTATCAATCCTGCCTTTCATTAGTGATCAAGCATACTTTTTTTTTCTTTTTTTTTTTTTTTAGCTCTTTCAAACAGGAGGGACAGATAGTTATAGAGACACAGTGATAGAGGAGAAAGAAGAGGTTTAAGTAGAGAAAATGTGTCCCTCACACAGTCATGCGACAGATAGGAAAAGGTGACAATTGCTTTGCCTGTGATGAGAAGTGATGACTACAATGAGAATGTCACGATGTCAACAACAACTAGATGATAGTGGAATAGAAGGAGGAGACAGATTATTTTCATTCACTCCGAGAAAGGTATAAAAGTCAGAAGTGATAAGCAGGAGTGACAGAAGAGATGAAAGAGTTAAAGGGGAAGTGTACAAGGCCACCTACAGCCACTGGCAAGGTACCCACTGTCCTAGGACCTGACACTGACTCTTTCACCTGATTGCTTTATCAGTACCCACCATCCGTTCATGTACAATTTATGGGTTTATCCTGGTCCACATAATGATGTTCTGAATATACATACTCCTGGCTAGTGGACACTTCTTATATGTTCCTGTTCAGCATCTGAGTATTTCTTTTGAAATACAATCACACAATCGTGTATTACCAATCGCAAGGACAGATTGTTTCATGAAAGCATTTTCTTTCCCACAAATTCTGTGGTCCAGATAACTCTTGACATGTTTTCTAATGATTTCCAAGTCAGCTCATCGCCTGGAGTAATCTTAATTTACGGCTTGCGTGTTGGGATCTAATCACTTTCACCCATGCTTTTTTTTCAGTCAAAAAAGAAAAGAAAAGGGCTGAAAAGCACACTGAAAGGACAGCATGAACAACAGCAAAAATAATAATAATAATAAAATTCCCATCCAGCTCAGTTCGTCATCAATTGTATCGCCAGGGGGAATAACCCTTGAAAAAAAGTTTGGAAGCACGAAATACAGAGAAGACTCTGTATATGCATAGGAAGCTATTTTCTGTCTGGAATCTCATTACTTCAAATAGCCGAGTGTGTAATCACCACTTCATCATCTGAAAGATTCACTTCTCTGCATCCGATCCCCCCTCTCTCTCTCTCTCTCTCTCTCTCTCTCTCTCTCTCTCTCTCTCTCTCTCTCTCTCTCTCTCTCTCTGGCTCTTGGTGTCATTTCGTACTTTGAACTGTTGGACTTATAGATTTTGCCCTAGACTGGTCCCCAGTAATTTAATGAACCTATACTATTTGGAAACATCACTCACCAGAGCTGATAACTTTTCGGGGTAAGTGACTTGTTCACTCTACCGACCCAGCTAATGATTAAACATTGCCACTGATTCCGATATTCCCTGAATATTCTTCTCTCAGGCTAAATCGTGAACTAGAAATTTCATAAAAACAAATTAATTAAGAAATCCCCCCGCCCCAAATCTTGAAGTTAATGACGGAGGATAGGATTAGGTTTTAACCATTTTTTTTTTCTTGGCAAATTGTTTCTCAGGGCCATAGAGCAGAGATTAACCCCTATGAATTCATTAAGCGAAGGTCACTGCAGCACTGGTGGAAAGGGCAAATTAGGAGAGGGGGTTTAACTGGTTAAGGCCTATGGTTAGATTAGAAAGAAAGAGGGTTAGTTGGTGTTTCCTGAATGTTTATTTGAAGTCACTAATTGTGTGTTTTATCATATTTTCGGCTATCAGGTTTTAGTGAACAGCATGACATCGTGCACCATTGGCCAACATGGTTCAACGCATGTTTTCTTCAACAGTGTATGTTCTCTGATATCCCTCATAGTTTCTTTGTTCATGCTATTTACATATTAGATCGTACAAATTTTATCACACTAGATATTCGAACATGAGATTGCTATCATAAGAAATTACTTGAAAAACAGATAGCCTAAAGATATGTATTTAGAGAATGGGTAATTTTGGCAAGAGAAATTGTTCATTTCTTCTAAGAGAGTGTATAATGATGTAGGGAAATAACGATGTTCTCACCAAGCATAGCCGTAAGCCAAGATACAATTTGACCCGATGCCAGAAATCGATGTTCGACATTTTTAACTTGTTAAACATATCATGCATCAGTGAAGTTTATTTGAGTTGAGAACTATTTGCCTTTTATGCTAAGATAGCACTTCTAGTTTGCCTGAGTCGATTACTTAATAGGACAATACCACCATAAAAGAGATATGCATGGGGAAGGATTAGATAAGACAAAATTTTTAATTAAGGAAAACTGAAGTCCGAAAAGCGATGATTACGAAGCCAGTTGGATAAGCTGTCTTTCCGTTGTGGTGTCTTTTTTTTTTCCCTTTCTTTTCCTCTTTTTATCTGTCTAGCTCTTGTTCCTATGTTCTGTCTTCACAAATAAACTTTTTTTTTTTTTTTAAGTGAACTCGAAGTTAAAGAGGCCGCCTTCTTTTGTCTATCATGTTTTCACTGCTTTCTCTGTGTTGGGAGAGCTCACATCCTGTGCCTCTCTCCATCTCTATCTGCTATGCCCTTCTACTATCACCTGCTAACGAATGGGTGGTCTCTCTGAGACAGAAGTGGAACGTGATAATCTGTTACCTAGGTAGTGCTCCCTGTTGACAGTGCTGCTGTCTTACTTGCGTGCATGCAAATCCATTTGATATTTCAGACATTCCAGACAGTAAATAGCAATACACACACATAAAATCACACAGAGTAATTTCGTTAGTAGAAAACACAATTCAAAATGCATTCAATCCATGAAAAAAGAAGTGTACATTAATTACACTCTGAAATGTCGGAAACAACCTAAGTTACTGAGACACAAGCGGGCACAAACATTATATGACACTTTTATGTTACTTTGTCGGTTATTCTGAATTAGTTATTCTTATTAGTTTTTGAACCGCTGAAGGAATTCCAGTGCTCAGTGTGCTTCCAGTCTGCCATAGGTGAGGTGGCACCATGAGGGCGGTGAGTGACCCCATTCACACTTTGTCCACTTTGTATATAACTGACATAGGTTCCCTACATAGGACAAAGAACAGAGGTAGCTTTGCTGAGAAACTCTGTGGACCAAGCCGACTTTGGCAAGATCCAAGTTTATTTTATCAAAGTTCATCACACTGTGTCCTGTTGAAACAACAATGTGGTGCATACTTGAGCCAAACGCAATGGAATGGTCCTGTTCTGTGAATGTGGTTTTCTAATTCTTCCTTATCTGTGTTACCTTCAGTCTTTTCTTCAGAAGCCAGCAAATCCGTTCTTGTCGCTTCCACTTTCTCACAATTCCGTGTCTTCTTTCTCTTACACAATCTTCTCAACTCTCCCTCTTTATGTTAATAACTGAAACCCTGGACCCATTCTCTGCCCATGATTGAGCCAGCAATGACAGGCTAGTTAGTTGTTAGTTCAATCCTGACCTCCACCTTATTTTACCACAAATACCAAAATAAAATTATGTAATAAGCAATTAAATGAGACATGTTTAGTATTTTTTTCAATATTCATTATAAGAATTAACTTTTTTTTTTTTTTTAGATGGTTTTGTTTTGTCTTTGCTTGTTTTTTGTTTTGTTTTGTTTTTTAACAAACAACTTCTGACTTTGTTACTTTTACATTAGGAAGGTTATGATCTTTTTACAGAGTGTTAGAAAATAATTATAATGAAAAATTTACTATGAAAATATTTGTAAACCTGATCTGTTATATATAAGTCTGTCACTTATGCATGATTATCTCAACATTAGTACTGAATTAATTGATAAATATGGAGAATCAGAGACTGAAATAAGATGGGCGAGAAAAGTGTGTGTGTGGAGGAAGCAGGAGTGAAAAAGAAAAAGAAGGAGAGAGAGACAGAGAAAAAGGAAGTGAAGCCCTTTGTAAAAGACGAAAGAGTAAGAGAAACTCAGCCGTTAAGGAAGCAACGTACATGCAACGGAAATTAGTTTTGACCAACTGGTACGAAAAATCATGTGACTGACAGATATTGATTTAGTCAGTCCCTCAGTCGATTTGAGAGCAACCTCTGAGCTTAAACGTTTCGTGACATTTGAAAAAGGCAGCTTTATCATCTACGGTCTTATCTGTAAATTTATAACTTATATTCAATTGTCAGCAAAGGGAGAGAGAGGGGGAGGGGGGGAAGAGGAAAGAGAGGAGAGAGAAAATGCTTTCCAATATTAAAAAGAACAGCACAAGAATAACACATTCCACATTTTCAGTCTATCATCACTGACAAACTGACCAAAAAAAAATAATAATAATAATATGAAACACTGAATACAACTTGTTCATTATGTCAGAGAAAAAAGAGAGGTCATTGTTGCCAGAAATAGTTTTGCTCATAAAATATTGAAATATAATTTTGAAGGGTCGATGAAGTGAGATATTTTACCTCCACTACCGAAAGAGTAGAAAGTTGGAAAGAATTATAAAGTTATTAATAGTCCATGGATTCTCTTAATCTTCAGGAATGGGGACCGCAGTGATGGGGGACTGATGGACGGCTGATAAACCATCCAAATACGGTCACGAGACAACACCAACCATTGAAGGCTGGTGTTGGTAAGATCTGACTCTAGGATCCATTCCTGAAAACCACATTGTTGAGTACATGGTTATATGGAGAAGGAAGTAAATTTAATGAAAGACCGAAAGAGAAAAAGTGATTAGAATTCCTCACCGGATCTATGCCGGAGAGAAGGACGTGGGGGAGGAACAATTTTTGGAGCAAGGTCACTCCTGGACGTCGGACCTCATATATAATATACCCTCACTGTGTTAAATAAGGCCATTTGCAATAGTGTTCTCCATTTGTGGTGCAAAGGATAGGTGGAAAAATACAAAAGAAACAAAACTGTTGAGCTGTCCAAGTCGTATTTGCCAAATTGATTATGTGAGGCAAACTTCTTCAATCCTGTCCGGAAGTTGCCCGTCAGCCTTGCATTTATGGTCAGTGTAACTCATGAATTAAGAATTTATCACAGTGACAAGGGAGATCACCGATCAGTGACTTGTAGCAAGGTCTTGAAAAGGGAGGTGAAGAGCTGAGTTATATAATTATTATGTATTATTATATCATGGGAGAGATAATAATTTTACTGAGATAAATTGAGAATACGTGTAATAATGTTGAAACGTTCTTCTCCAACCCCATTCTCTCCTCCAACAGACCGTTCCTAGTCACCTTGTACCCGCTTATTTCAGGACTAAAAGGATAGAACGCAAAGAGAGAAAAGCCAGCTGAGGCATATCGAAAGGGACAGAAGAGCACACCCATTGAGAAACATAGGCTGATGTAAAAGATTGCAATAATACAGAATTTCCTACTTGTTTCCATCATGTGCAAAACGAGAATTAAGATGAATTCAGATCTCGACTGAACACAAGACAATGTCATGTTCACTGTGAGCTTTCACCGCTCTTTGATATATTACATGCAAAGTTTCTCTCTTCAACGCACTCAGCTTGACCCCGCACGCGTAAAACACTTTTTCTCACAGCTGTACTTGAGAACTATAAAACAGTTCAGCACGAGCAACCGCTAACGACGCGGTCAGTTTAAGCCAGAACGACCCCATTCACAGATGTATCACGGAAAACTTCCGCTCGTGTGTAGTTCGTGAACACTAGGCCTAGTCTCAAGCTCTCAGTTACCATCAACGAAGTCTGTTTCCGGCTGAGTTATTGAATTCTCTGCTTTGAGCGTTCTGTCAACATTCGTTATTATGTAGCTACTTCGTGTTATTGGTGACTGTAGCTGTGGCGTGAATATGAGCCACTATTTACTGTGCAAAATGTAAGCACAGTCCTGTTTTTATCAGCCTGGGGATCATTTCTAACAATACTAGTATTATTCAAGAGATCATTTTCAAAAGTTGAAACGAGTTATTGTTTACCTTTTGTATCGCTGGCAAAGAAAAAAAAAAAAGCACTGACATAAATGCTTTGAAGAAACCAGAGCTAGGTACATTCTTGTCGTCAGGGAAAGATTTCTTTTCTGGATTTGGAAAGGCATGTTTTTTTCCTGTAGTGGCAGAAGCAGGACTATCGGTGGCTTGTACGGAGAACAGAATTTCTGTATTAAAATCGATGTTATAGATAGTACATAGTTTTGTAAATTCAAAGCTCAGACAATCTCCAGCAAGACCTCCTTAGGTCTGCATAAATTTCACGTCTCTAGACAAATTACATCAGACGCGGAAGAGAAGAATGTATAAGTTGTTTCGGCAATCATAATGCCTTCAGTCTGAGAGTCGACAGCCTGGATACTGATGTAGTTCGCGGTAATGTCCTCCATTTGAGATTTCAGCTCATTGTTGCTGAAATGACTAAAACACCCTTTAAGCAACATTGAACCACAGATAGAAATGAGGTTAATATATTTTTTGCATATGAAAAATATCCTTTCCAGTAGTTCCACACTATTTGATGAACAACAAATCAAGGGTTGGCACAGTGTATTCCATATCAGGGCCTTTACACTAACAATACAAAAAAATTCATTTAAGCTGACAAATATTAAAAAAGAACAAAACAAACAGTAATTAAGACATTCATAATATACAACAGCAATTAAAGCAACACCGGCTGATAATATTTTGTTCCTCATTATATTATTATTATTTCCTATACTATTTCTTTGGCTTTGGAAGGGATACCAAATAGACCATGTTGAGAGAGACAGAGACGGGAGAGGTGGAAAAGGAGAAAGATGAGACGAGACTGAGTTTGGGCCAAAGATCACAGCCAAGAGAACAGAAAGAGAATCATACTCTTTTGTTCACATTTGTCATAATGATGGGCACGAAAGATGGTAGTGTTTAATTCACTTTTATTGCATGCCTGTTCATCCCAGTTTTAATTGTATACAATACACTAGAGCAACAACCAGATGCGAGTGGTAAGGAGTCGGATGTAATACAGAGAGGGGAGAAGTAAATTATATACACGGTCTGTTTCAGGACAAGTCTATAGGACCAGTAATTATATAAACATAGTGAGGCCAGTGGTGGAGATTTATGATCAGTAACTCCATGTGCCAGGGAGGCACATGATTACGCCTGATGATTTATGTTCAAACAGGCAAGAATCTTGGAGATGGGTATGTGATATGCCATGGACTTCTGAGAAGAGATGTTTCGACGATAATTCAAGATGAAGCATTTACTCACGAAGAGAAAACGTAAAATTGCCTCACAATCACATTGAGCGGGGATTTATGGTCAATGATAATTGCGCTGGAAAGATGACGACAGTTAACGCTTCTTAATCACATCGTTCAAAGTCATTGTTCGCCATAGCTATTTAAATAAGCAGTCCAAAACCTTCAAGAATTATCACTTCAAAATTCTAATGATAACGCTAGTTAGAGTGATTAAATGACCTCCATCTTTATCTTCATAATCAAAATAATTGTTTTTGTAAAACAATAACTATAATAGTAATATATAATATACGTATTTTTGAAAACTACTATAACATGTAATATGTAGAAGCTTCATGTATCATGAATTTAGAAAAAGACAAAGCGAACTCACGCGCTGGCTGAACTGGCGATTTTCGAAGATATAATACTGTATCATTCATTCAGCCATCAACCATTACGCACTCGTGTTCTGAGATTGTTCAGTTGTGAGCGTCCAAAATAGTTCATGTATCTGAACAGAAAAATTGGTGGATCAAATATGCCGGAGAAATAAATTTCTCAATAATTAGTTATCTCCTTTAAAAAGAAAATCATGACAGCTATTTCACAAACTAATCCAAACTTTTAAATTGAAAATACGGTAGTCTTAGAATTTGTGATCTATTAAGAGGTCTAAGAGAGATCTGAGGTATTGATTTCGTAAACCACGAGCTTCAAGTGAAAAAAAAAAAGAAAAAAAAACGGATATTGAGATTTACAACTCCTCAGAGAAAGCTCAGTCCTTGAATAGATCATCTGCCACTTTTCTCTTAAATAATTGAAAACGTATCTGGATTGCATAAGCTTTTATTTTAAATGAGATCAAACTTAAAAAACAAAATATTTTTTTTTTAAAAAGCAGTCATTATCTTGTCACCATCCCGTTTCCAACCCTGTACTACAGAATAAGGTCATAAATTTAATAAAAATTTAATTAAAAGTGAGGTCATTGCTGTGTCCAGAAATACTTGGCCCAGAACTCTTCATTAATATTGAGATCGACGTTTATGAAGTGGATAAACATGAAATAATTATCGGTGGATGTGTCAGTTACGTAATTGTCACCAAGTCTGTTTTCCTCTCATATACGAAGAAAAGACAGCTGATGACATACTCATTCATAAATTTGCAGTTACGAAAAGTGCGTTTTTCAAATATTAGAAATAAAAGTCGGAGTTGCTCTATCACTACCGTCGCAAGAACCCGTTCTCAGACTTAAGGACCGAACCTATCAGCAGCGTTAGGAACGTATCTTTTATCTGAGATAACAGTCATCTGTTGGCTGAAGTGATACACATACTCCGATAGAGAAGAACACAATACTTACACAGAAATAAAATTTGACTTAAGATCGTTGAATTGAACACAAATCGTCTTAATCATAGAGTGATGTTATTGTTTCCCTTGTATAGATACATTTTTGTGAATTTAAAATATCCATAGGAGCTGCAATGAGATGGAAAGAGGAAGGATAGAATTTAGAGATCAGTGAAAGAACAGTAAGAGAATATGACAGACGAACCCTTCGGTCCTAGGACCGGAGGGGGATTGACATTGGGGTGGGGACTATCTATGCAGGATCATCTGGTTTATTGCTGGACATCGGACCTCGAAAAATGCATTACTTTCATTGGTTTTTATAGTAAAGTTTATTCAACTATGCCCTGTTGTGGTTTGACGAAGTGTGTTATTTATGAATTAAAAACACGGAGGTATCAATGAATAAATGGGCATTTGACATTAAATACGCTGATCTCTTTACCTGAATATTTTAGATTTGATGCGCACCTGCTTCAGCTGCACAAAGAATGCGGGCTTAGTTTCAAATTTATCACAATCTCAAAGAACGACTACTGTGAAACATGTTTAGTTAAATTACTTGCAGGTTCACTCCCACTAACAAGAGGATGACGATTGCAATTGATAAAGCTTGTCCTCACACTCACTAGACAAAAATTGCTGCCTTGTTTTGTTTTGTTTTTGTTTTTGTTTTTAGTTTGTTTGTTTGTTTGGTTGTTTTTTAAATTTTGTTTTATTATTTTTTATTTTTTTATTTATTTATTTATTTTTTTGGTTTTGTTTTGATTTGTCTTGTCTTGTTTTGTTTTTGTATAATTTGAAAAAAGAAAGGGAGGGGGTGGGGGAAGTGTTTGATCTCACTGTATAATATCACACACTTGTTTTATTTCAGATAATGCAAAGGCTTTATTTAACTTCAACGTTGAAAATAATGCTTTAAAAGCTATGTAGTAAAAAATCCAACGTATTCAGCTATGGCTTGAACTCAGTTTGGCCATAAAAAAAAAAAAGACTTTGATAACAATTATCGTAAAGCATGACGATACTCTGTGAAAGTCATTCCATAACATAATCAAGAGGTATTCTATCAATTGGCTCGTTCTTAATCTTACAATGATCAAGTCAGCTCATCGTTTGTTTAGCGTTGTGAGTTGCCACGTGATGGAAGGCACTCGACGTCTTTGTTTACACTGCGTAACACACTGAGCTGTGACCAGTCAACGTAACACGGGTTGTTATTGTGCATTACGCTGGTGTAACAACATCAATAAATAAACACGGCAAAAAGAAAGATGGAGTAACTCAAGTGGTTCCCAACGTGGGCGGCACAATACCCTGGAAGGGGCACTAAAAGTTAGGGGGAGACATTAGGAGGGTGGTAGGTGGCTGGAGAATGGCCAGACGGTGGGGCAGTTTCATTAGAATTAGGGATACGTGGAGCATAATCTGCTCGCTTGTCGCACATTGGTGTTTTCTTAGTCACATAGGATCAACGATCAACTACATATTGTATGTCCGCGCATATTGAAAAAATAAAATGCTATTCAGAACTAGGCTTCTGTCAGCTGTACTAAGATTACATGACAGAATTTAGAACTTAGGGGCGTGTGTTTCACAAATACTCAAGAGAAATTTGAATTCAATTCTCTCGATCAGGGGGCAATGCGAAAATCCTCTGGGTGCCAAGAAGGCGGCAGTCTGAAACATCTAGGGACCACCGGAGTAAATAACCTGAACGCATTTAACTAAAAGGATTCGATTTTTTGCCTCATTTTTTGTAGTCCGATCTCAGATGTCACGTGGTAAATCTTCTGGCCACGTCGAGCCTCTGAACGAGCCGTTTCTGCCTAAATCAGTGAATTTGTACCCTAATTCTAGGTCCACACGCTTAATCCAAGTTAATACGGGTATATGGTAGAAAATATGTTGTCAAGTTGAAGAGTATTAGAAAGGGAAGCCAGCTGGCAGTAAATGTTGCTATCCTAGCCCAATGCTACATTAATCTTTTGACTCTAAGTTGTTTGTGCGTGTGGAGCTGAGAGGGGTGGGGGCGGGAGGGGGATAAAGAAAAATAAAATATAACAGTTACGACTTCACTGTGTGAGTCTCCGTAATTATAAATGAAACGTGGACTTTCGGTATAGAAGCTGAACTATGGTTCATGAAATATCCGGACTCAACATAAAACATATAACTCACACATACACAATGGTATGGTATTGTCCTGACATGGAATAGTGTGAGGAAGTCGACACTGAACAGTTTGTTTGCCCTGGCCTTTATTTCTGGGGCTATTAAACTGCACAAGTAAAAAACAGTGAAGGTAAAACTACGTTCACTTTTCCCCTCAATAAATGTAACATGGCATGGCTAGTTCATTATTTTTGGGATATGCCTGTCCATTTGTCTGTCCGCTTATTTGTTCATTTTCGAAACAAAAGCTAAAGAGCATGCGGTTTCATTTCGTTTTTGTCTTTAATTCTACCTACCAACAGCCATTTTTAATGATGTAGATATTTCGTAATAATGATAACAACGATAACAATAATAATCACTTTAAAAGTAAATTGAAACTTTAAAAAGCAAAGTTAGCCTGATAAAGTGACAGTAAAAAAATGATCTGTTAAAAAAAATGAGGTCTAAGTCGTCAGAAATATTTTGACCATTGCTGAAAATCAGTTATGGTCAAGAAGTTTTGTTGTTGCTTTTTGGTCCACTGAGTCTTTGCTCATCTCCAACTGCACAGCCCAGGTCAGTAAGAAAGGAGAAAGAGAAGTGGCTTATGGCTCGTCATTCCCTCCGTGTCACTAAATGTTCACCATAAAGTGTTGTTAACATAAAGTTAAATTCTGTGATTTTTAAAGCACGACATCGAAGACAACATAATGGAAATAATGAAAATGGAAAAGTTCACTTTAACCCGAGGTCGAAGACGAATCTGAACCTTTCAGCTGCCCAAGTGCAGTAGGACTAGTATTCCATCAAAGCCAAGTCTTTGATGGAAGGGACCTGGTCGGGAAGTTTATGCAAGTAACCCTCGGCTCGTGACAAGTCTGGACCCCTGGTCGTCCAAATACAGCAGTATTTCATCAAAGTCTTGGTCTTTGAAAGAGCGGACGTTCATCGGGCACGGTTGCAGTAGGAAAATCTTAAGAAAATAGGAAGAAGAAAATAAGCAAAGTAGATTAAGAGAAAAGACACGAAACAAGCAAGACAGACAAGGATCAGTCATCGAAATAGTTGTTCATTCACTGAAATAGTTTTGGCCTATTCATATTTTGGACAGGGGGGAATGACAATTTAGCGAGCTCATAACAGATAGACTAACGTTCAGGTTACATAGAAGCGCCTACCGAAACTATGTCGGAAGACAGGACAGGGGGAGGGGATGGAGAAATGAACCTGACACGGTTCGGTTATCTCTGAAGGTCGGACCTCGATGTTTCTTTCACTTCAGTTTCATTATAAAAGACAATTAATAAACTGCTGTTTTGTACAAGGGGTGCGAGCGCTGAATGAAACCCTCTAGTAATTAACATTGAAAGTCTCACACAGTCGATGGCAGTCGGAGGAAGACTCAATTTTCTTCTTTCATTTGATCATTCAGTTTTCCTGGATGGTTCTATTCCATTGCTTAATCATGTGAAAATGATCAAAATCTTAATTTTTTTTGGAAGGGAGACAAACGCTAATATATAAAGGGATGTAACTGTGATACATGTACCAAGAAGATTACTTACCAGAATGAGAACGAATGTTATGGGGGCCACAGAGGTATGAATTTACAACAGAGATAAACAAGAAACTGTCATCGGGCGAATAGCCATATAGTGACATAACTGACTTCTGTGTCAAAGTTTACACTTCGATATAAGAGAATAACATCTGGCCATTATTTCTTCATTGGCCACAGTTTCCATGACATATATATATTTCAAAGTTTAATATAATTCGTTTAGACTTCGTGCACGCACTTTATATATGTGGCCTTCTGAGAAAACAAATGCTCAAAAAATCCAACAAAATCCTGCCGACAGCGCCATTTGGGGTCTTATGGATTATGATATGTAAATGTGTAAGTGTTGAAAACAAACACATAAATTAGACGGGGAAATGAGTGGTGAAAGCCAAAAACACAGATAAGGATTGGGCTGTTTTAATCTGTAGAAAAATCCAACTTTAACAGACTTCCAGCAGTAATAATAATACAAATCGCAATTCACAAGTCAGTAATTCCAAAGCCTAACTTGAGTCTTAATTATAATGTTCATCAGGAGCTCTGCTACATAGAATCACAATCTCACTGTTTCACAGACTTTTCCTAAACATGAGTCGCCCTATTACTATACAAAGTTATCACTACACAGTTCATCTGACTGGTATCTCACAGCTCATCATAAGAGATGGGTCTTGGACTTCTCAGGAGACGACTGGGTGGCGACTCCAGTTCCACACAGGGGACGAGTCTCTGGAACGGCTCTCTCAGGGACGACTTCTGGGGACGGCTCTAGAGAAGACTCGAGTCCCATGCAGGGGACGAGTAACAGGGGACTCTCTCAGGACGACTGACTTACCAGTCAAAACGACTGGCTTTTTATACTATTTGGCAACGCCTTCTCAAGAAAGTTTTTGCGTTTGAACACCTTAGATGTCGTAATTTCCTGACATGATCATGACTAAGACTGGAAACTACAAGTTGATTTCACAATAATTAAGATGGAAAAACCAGGGGCTAGGCTCCTGTTCTGATTTCAAGACAGTTATCTATGCGGGGGCAGTGATGCTCCCCATTGTCTGGCTAAGCCAAACCTAGGAAACTTTGACAACTACGAAGCTGCAGTCACGATGTGTAATCCACCTATGACGCAATTTCTTTGACGAAATTCCAATTTAATTGTCTAACGGAGGTTTCTCCGATATTTACCCGCCCTCGTGTTGAAGATACAACACTCAGTAAGGTTCTGTCTAGGCTAGTAGCAGCACCTTCCTAACAGTGATTTATTGGGAGGGGGGGTCAAGGGGGGAAGAACCTAGGATAGGAGGCGGCATCTCGTGGGAGGGAACAATAGCAAGAGTATTATCTTACATTTGACGACGCAGTCTCGTGGGACGCGTCACCACTGCTTCCTTGCATCGCATTTTCAAACTTCTGCGGCATAACAGTGAAGGGTTACAAAGACTAAGCAAGTACATTCGTTCAAAATCTCACCAGCTCACGTTATGTACCCACTAATGAAAATATTCCAAAAGAACTAGTGTTTATTGCATGTAAAAACTAATCCTGAGAACTACTGTAATTTTTAAAGAACTACAGAAGTACGAGCGAATAATGAATTCAGTTACTGGAAGTTTTGGCAGCCACAATCATTAATTTTTGAAATTCATACTACAGCTCGTGTACAGAGTGCAGAAATAGTGGCTCTTTGTCTGCCGAATTTTTTTAGCCATTATATATTCTAAAAAATTGCTCCACCATAATTATATAATCATTTTAAAGGTTGATATCGTCTCCTTCTCTTCTTTTATTGAGATTGAGTAATAAAAAGACAAAGACAAAACAAACAAACAAACAAAGCAATGATTAAATCTAAGTTGTCAGAAATAATGAACCCTCCTCTACAAACGATTTAATCAAAACGTTGGTGGAGGCATTTGTGATATCTGAATTCTAAAATGCCTCTGGCCATTCCGTCCGTCAAACAAACAAAATAAATAATAACGAACCTCCTGCCTTCGCAATATTATGCAGGCTGGCTGAATACATTATCATTTTAGGTAACACTTAAGGAACCTAAGGAAGTAGAACATAAATTGTAATACATGTCAATGCTGATAAACAGAATCAGTATAAAATAGAGATTCGAATAAATAAGAAGTGGCAATGAAGAAGCACATGGGTGCAACCTTAAGGTCTATCAAAAGCATGGTCTTTTCAGATTTTCTGGCCTACATGGACCACAGGTAAGGCCTGTTCTTTGAAAGCGAGAATAGCACAGGGGTAAAGTAATAAGCAACTACATTTTAAATATTTATAAGCGAAATTAAACACTAATAGAAGCAATGGTGAAAGTTCAAACTTTATTGTGTCGCCCTCATCGTTTGTTCTCTTTTTCTTTTTGTGTTAAAGAAAAAGCCTGTCTGTTGAGTGTGATTGTCTCACTTAATGTTAGTAGCGTCTCACCCGGAGTGCGACAACTTCTTGCGGTTGTTGCGCCGAGGAACTACTTCAGTACCGCGTCAGTCGTATCATTTCGTTTCGATTTTATTTCGTTTTGTTTCGTTCGTTTCGTTTTATTTCGCCGAGATAACCACCCTCCCTGGAGGTTGAAAGGCAAATAAAAAAAAAAAACATAACTGGTAAAAATTTCGGAGTTGGAAAAACTAATAAGCAAATATGTTGTTCAACTCATTGAGGCGCCGCTTTTCATAGTAAATGTTGAGTTGGGCAGAAAATGTAGATATTGAAATGTATCCTCTCCGGACTCTTGAAGGAAAGCTGGACGTAGGCTATCATTGTCAAATACGTCGAACCTTAACATCTCTCATCTCTGTCTAGTTTATAACACATTCCTACCATATTGCCGATATAGTGCAGATTTTGTTTGAATGTTAGCCAGTGAAATCAAGCCCGGTTGTTCATGGATCTCTGCACGTAATTGAGGCATTTATTTTCTTACTCTTCGTCTTTGTTATCCTCTCTTCATAATCTGCTCTATTTCATTCTTCATGAGCTGCGCTACTTCATCACGGGACAGATCAGAGGAAACCCATACGTTGACAATCTTCTAAAAAGGTATTAATCATAACCTGTGCTTAATGGCTTGTGACTCCATAGCCTTGAAACAATATCTACACTTTTTTTTTTCAGAACATAAACTAAAGATTTAAATTCTATAGTTTTCATTTCTACATACAGTTTTTCTCCCATTATTTGCGGTATATTTGTTTCACTTGTATTTGTATATTTGTTAAAAAAATGTCAAAGCAAATAAGCCTCAAAAAGTGAATGATTTTATTCGACAAAAAAAAAAAGAGTGAGGTCTTAGTCGTCAGAAATGTTTGACCTTTATTTAATGTAACTCAATCTTTGCTCCTCTCTAGCTGAGAGCTAGCGGTCAGTTAGAGAGGAGAAAGAGATTGTGGTCTATGGCTCGTCATTCCCTTCTCGTCAGGGTTTATTTATGTGTGAAAAGGTATTTGAATTAAATCTATATGATAGAAGCACAACACTGAAAATAATGTTAAAGAAATTATGAAAAGCAACCCTTGGTCCATGTCAGATAAGGACCTTTCGGCCGTCCAAATACAGCAGTATTTCATCAAAGCCTGATCTTTGATAGAGGGGACGTTTTTCGGGAAAGATTGAAAATCATAGAGAAAATACATGTAGGAAAATAAGCAAGTTGAGGAAAAACACGAAACGAACAGGACAAACAAACATCACATTCAAATTGTCTATAATTAGACAATTAGACGGGAACCGAATGCTAAACGAGCTCATAGAGGATAAGAATGATGTTCAGTTACAGAAGCGCCTACCGAAGCTATGTCTGTAGAGAGGACAGGGGGAGGGGATGGAGGTTCGGTTATTTCTGAACCTCGGACCTCGATGTGTTTCTTAGTTTCGCTCCATTATAAGAGATGATGAATAAACTGGCGTTACTTTTAAAGGGGTGAGAACACTGAATGAAATCACTTGTTAATTAACACGGAACGTTTCCTACGGTCCTTGGCAGTCGGAATAAGGCGCATCCTTAGTTCTTTATTTTGGACCAATGTTTGTCATGGATGGTTTTACTCCACTGACAAATTATGTGAGAAAGGACCAAAATTTTAATTTTTCTCAAGGGAGACAAACGCTAACAAGGGCTGCAATTTTTGTCACAAGAATTTCAATGGGAGATCGTTGTTCCCAGTCCTATTACTTCCCTTTACAAGACAAAACAGGTGTTGAACAAATAATATAAAGAGGGAAAACATCATGTTTGTCATCTTTTCTTGAAACATACATCATGAACAATTCAAAAAAAAAATAGTATAAAGAGAATGTTTTCTTCTCATTGTTATAATTTTATCACATTTTTTGGTGATCAGTCTTTTGAATGACATGAAACAAAGGGAGTTTTTTTCCCTCCATACAAGTTTGCTCAACACCTCTTTTGTCTAGTAAAGGGGAACGAGTGAATGGGCAACGATCTCCCACTGCTCAACAGGATTAGAAATTGCATTATTGGCAAGATATCTGAGTTTACAAAAGAAATAAAGATGAAAGCTGTTAGCAAACAAATCTCGATACAAACTGAAATGAACGATTTTTCTTTCAAATTATAAATCTCATAATATCCACGTAGGTTGTAGGAAACGTGGGAAACTAATCTTCTGTTCGGATAAAAATGTATAAAATAGGAAAGGTATAGATCTAGTTGACAGTTGTATATATATATATATATATATATAAACCGCTCTACCAACGGGGATTATTGAATCAAGAATTTTCTGTTGGATGACAAATTACAAACATTTAGAAAAATACCTACAAATTATAATCATATTTTGTCTAATGAAAGAATGGAACAGATGGGGCTGTGTGCAAATGTGAATTATGAGCGCCCGGTAAACTGAACGAAACAAAGGCGTGAAAGAAGCAAAAAGGTTATTATACAACAATGTCATTGATTAATTAAATCTTAAACATTGTAAAGCACAATGTCACAAAGTTAGCCAAGTAGAATGGGGGGAGGGGGGGGGGCATGCAAAATATTACATATTATCGTGTTCTTTTTCTTTTAAACCGGAATCTCCCAGTGAACAACTGAACTGAGTAGAAATCAGAAATCAGGCTGAGCGTGTGCTGCGGGCTGCAATTCATCACACTACCTCTCCCCCCTCCCCCCCACTCCTCCCATGCTGTCAACGTACAATTCGGATGAAACACTCTCGCGAGTTATTTATTTAATTATTATCGCATTTTTAGAATAGAATCAAATATAATGAGCTTTTTTTTCGGGTTTATGTAAGACTTTTATGCAACAATTCTGTGTGCCAAATTTCAGATGGATCCATTCAGCAGTTTTCGAGTCTATAAGTCTCTTATGGGTTTATTGCAGATTTATGGTATATATATAATAATAATAATAATAATATTTATAAATAAATAAATAAATACATATATACATATATATATATATATATGTAGAGAGAGAGAGAGAGAGAGAGAGAGAGAGAGAGAGGAGAGAGAGAGAGAGAGAGATTCAGTAACATCAAGGTATATACAACTTTAAGTTTGTCACAGGGACATTCCATTAAGAAATTTAGCAAATTAAGCAGAAAAATAAAAGAGATTAGGCCAGAATTGGTTGCCTGCGCCCACGGTCAACTTTTAAGGTGAGGAATATAAGTTTGGAGAGCCTGAAGATGCAGGTGAACGATTGCCCATGTCAAAGAACTCTTCGTCCTGTGTCAGTTGAACATTTGGGAGGTGAGAGAATCATTTACTGTTTCTCTCGCATTTAGAATCGTTTTATCGTAATTAGAATATGATGTTTGAATCGATCCAGAATATTCAATTTGTACCCACTTCTTCTGTTTCTATGCAAAAATTATGCAAATATAATAATAATAATAATCTTTTAAAAAGAAATCGCCTCATTTCCTTTTCATTTCTAAGACTGGACAATAAAAATTAAAACTTCAAGAAAAAAGAACATTTTGAGGTCTAAGCCGCCAGAAATAAAATGTTTTCCTTAAATCGATTAAACTGTAGCCTTTATTGTGGGGCACAAAGATAAGACATTTTGTTATTTGTGGAATTTAGAATTAAATTTATTTTGCCATTCTGTATGTCAAACAAACGGAATAAACAACTCTTGAACCCCCTGCCTTCTCAATCCATTATTATTGTAAATACCATTTGTAGAATCTAAGGATATAAACACACACAATCATACATGAAGATAAACGTAAGCAATGGAAAATGGGGAATTCGAGAAATAAGAAAAGCAAGTGGAGAAGCACATCTTTTCAGCTTTAGAGTCCAACAAAGGCGAAGTCATATCAGAACTTCTAGTCACTTGGACAGCTATGCCACCCATGTCAGGTTTGTGGACAAATCAGGGGTAGAGTTATATGCAACTTCGATTTGAAAATAAGAGAAATATACGACACACACTGATAAAAACACTGGTGAAATTTTCAGGGTTAAAAAAATATTGACAGAAAATGTGAAGAACAGGATGTTTTAATTTAACAGGATTAATTTTAATTTAGTTGATGCCTTTCATAGTAATGCGGAGTTCAGCAGAAAATTTAGATATTGAATATTGATATACTCTCTGGACGTTTGCCCGAAAGGTGGACTTGGAATGGGGAATTTCTGTGCTAAATATTGTCGATGATTTCTGGAGTTCGGACACGTCTTATCTCTACCTAGTTTATAAAACAGTAATGTTTTCACATTGATACTGATGTACTGTAGCGGTTATTGCAGTCTGGCTGGAGACAATGGGGCCTGTACAACGTAGACTTGGAATCATCCTAATCATTCAGAATTGTTTGAATCTGATATTGCTGACAACTCTCATAGCCTGCTCTGTTTCATTATGGAATACATTAATGGTAACCTACATGGTTAGCACTCTTCCAAGGGAAACTAATCGTAACGGTTACTTCATGGGTTGTAACTCGACAGCCTTGTAACGTTATCTGCAGTTCTATTCGATACTGCCCCGATGGTTTGTTTGACAGATTACGAGTGGAGTTAATTGGTTTTGTTATGCCTTTTAAGTTACAATGCTGTTTGTAAGAAATAAGAACAAAAAGGCGTGTAGTGAAGCTGACTGAAAATGAAACACTCCTAGAAAATATAATCCACATAAAAAAAATAGGACTAGCAAACAAACGGATTTTTTTCCTTAATGATTATGCCAACTCTGTTTATTTCTTCACAAGATTTATGAGTTCCGCTAAGACAATTGTAAATTATAAGAATTTCAGTGGGACTGGGCTGAGGTAACATCAACGGCCTAACGAATGGTAGTTTAGCCACAATGAACATTAGGGTTCTGATCATTTATCTTGTTTGTCTTTACCTTCAGTAGAGACAAGATCAAGATCTGGGCTGTTTGTTAGTTCTTACGTAATAATCATAGTGATTTCTCAGCACTGTAAAAAAAAAAATTGTCATGAGTGTGACATCTCCCAAAGAGACACAACCGTCTTCATGACCATGATTGTCTTTCTTATGTAGTAGTGTCTACCCCTTCAATAAATGATGCTATTCAAAATGGTATTTGATAAATGCATCGGTGAAAAAAAAATCATGAGATAACCACAGATTTGGGAATTCTTTACTGTAGATTGTATGTTTAAATCAATAATTAATTGAGAGGTTCACGAAAGGAGTTACTGAAAAGGTAGAATATGAAAATGCCTTTGCATTTTAAATTTCATAGTAATAGGATAGATTAGCAATTATACCAGGAGAGTCAATATGTCCACAAGAATAAACCTTTTGTTTTCTTTTAAGTCCAAAAAAGACCCAAAAAAAAGTCAGTCAGAAGATGTACAAAGTTACACTGCAATGTAACATTTTAACTTTCTTATCTGCTAATAGATTTTACCTCGCATTCACAATAAAACTTCGATCGTCAAATTATTCATCAAATTCTTATTATAATTTCCATGGCAAACTGCTGATACTATTACATTGCCAGTCACCCAGTGGCACAGACTTCAATAACTCACTAGCACTGATAAAATCAAAATGGATGTCACCCAGTTTTAATAAAATGTGTTTCACTAGGAAATTTTCTAATCAAGTGGAAAGGTTGGGGTTTTTTTTTATTGTTGTTGTTGTTGTTATTATTGTTATTGTTGTTGTTGTTGTTGTTGTTGTTGTTGTTGTTGTTGTTGTTGTTGTTGTTGTTGTTGTTG
>JBCEWB010294613.1:0-22452 GCA_039654565.1 Peronia peronii
TTCGATCTTCGTGTCCTTCCATCCCCCGATGCAGGATCCGCGAGTCGATCCCGGCCCGTTTTCTCCGTGAGCAGACGACAAACCACAGGGCCACTGCGTCCCCCGTGGTGACCAACTCATGGCGACGCGGATCCTGCCATTCCTGCCATTTGGGGGTTGGGGGGGGGGGGGGAATGGAGAGATACGAAGATCAAAATCGGCATTTTTTCAGTGACTCAACGGTCCCCTGGCTTCTTGGGTAGAGAAGTCCGCCGTCTAGACTTCTCGGATAATGACGTATATTTCGGAGGTCACTTGTGTACGATATGCACGTTAAAGAACCCTTGGCAGTTATAAATCGATGAAGAGTAGGGGGAGTGCCGCTGTCCGGGCAAAATTTCCAAATTCCAAAATTCTTCACACAAAAATTCTCACCAAAGCAGGCAGCCTCTTAAAGCCGAGATAATCCTATTTACTTAGAATTGAAAGGTTGGAGAGAGAGAGAGAGAGAAAGAAGGCGAACCCATTTTGAGTTACTGGTACTCTATGAAAGGCAGAGCAGTCAAGAGGAATAATGGGCAGCAGTGACGGCCAGAACCAACTCTGCTGAACGTTCCATGGAGTATTCAGCATTAGGTTCCCTGTGTGTATCAGATTTGGGCCTGAGGCATGAGGGCACACTGCAGTCAACTAAATATGAGGCTGAACTTTATCCTTTTTGGTAGTCAACCATACAGACATGAACTGAAATCTACTAGGCGAAGGGTTGAGGAATGAGCCCCGGATCTTCAGCAAGTGATATGCTTCTTTGAACACTGATAATGAGAAGGGGCAGTTACCCCTGGGATGAAATTGTAATTATCACTGGAGGAAGTCTTTGGTCTGTGGCCTAGCCATCTTTTCATTAACAAGATGAAATAGTTTTTTTTTTTTTTTTCAAATTCCGTTTTGCGTAGTTATTTTCTCAGTTTTGTGACAAACCTTTTAACAGTTACAGTCTTGGTAAGCCTTTCAATCTCCTAAGGGTGGTTATTTCGGCCAAACCCTTTTCTTTTGATTTGTCGGTGCTGCCTGGTTAAAGGCATTATTTCAGGTCAGTTGGGCAATGTTTAAGTGTTAATGACAGTTCGATGATAGCCAGTGATGCACACATTTGTCGGTGGAGTGAACAGTGAACACTCACGCCGTTTTCTCATTGGTGCAAGCTTCAAAGTGGACAAAGACCCAGGCACTTCTGGGTAAGATCAATCGGTTTGCCTTGCATTTCTTATAAGATCTATACCTTGGAAAGGCTGATGTAGAATATGGGAACTAGAAAAGCCAGTGCCAAGAGAATGGCAGGGTTGCTGTTGAGGAAGGTTAACTATTGAATGACCATAATAAAGGCGCGTAAAAATGGTCATGTCTATATACTACTGTATAGTATAAGAAATAACAGAACATTTAAGAGACAACAAAGGCTCAAAGGCAATTTTTTTAAAAGCAAAACCTCCGTTTCAGAACCCTTGTCCACTCACATATTTAAAGCTTCTCAGAGGAAAGACTCCTATTTTTTCATTTATTATTATTAATTTTCTTTTTCAAGCATTACATATTTAGCCACAGGCCAGTGGTCCATACTTGTTCAAAAGAAAAACGGGTGGCCTCTAAGAATAGTAATATGTTGAACTCATGTATTTCACAAAGACTGTTTAAACCTTGTAGGTTGACTGCCTAGTGCCCTGATATATATCAGGCTGCAAAAACCTTGTAAAATTTTTTTTTTCAGTTGTGAGGGTTGACAATCTGAACTGAGTGTTCTTTTTTGTGTAGATGTATTCTGCAATAACGAATATACTTATACATATTATTTATTTCTATGTAAGCTTATATGTCACATTGTTTAATTCATAATTATTTTGTAGACGTTTATAAAATGTAAAGTGTGCATTTATTTCTCAGTATGCTCTGTTCTTAGGGAAAGCAGAGAAAATAATTGATGAAAGTCAGTCTAAATGCATGACCCATCGTTTTGGGGTATTAATCTTACCCATTTCCAGTAAAATCAAGACAGACGCTTTCATCCTAATAAGCAAAGGAATAGAATGAAGATACATGCACAGGACGCTTTTTCCGGTACAGCATTGGCTCTAAATGCTTTACAGTCTGTTATTACTCGACACAGACCGAACAGAGACATTCTCTGCATCCTTGGATCTGCAACTTAATGTATGCAACTTAATACAACTTAAATATGACTATATCATTTCCTAATGTTTCGTTTTGAAGTTGGACCAGCTTGAAATTGGATAACTCAGAAGATTTGGATCTAAGAACTGACTTTTGGACACTTAATGCAAGACAATTTTTTTTTTTAAAAAAATGCGTATTTCAGTGTGTATTCGCATACGATGCTGTGAGACAGCCATATCTCACGTTATTGTACTGCAATGTAAGCTCATGTAATCATGCCGCCCGAACTTCCAATAGCTTGCTCCAATTCCTGAAACCGAACTGAAAACTATCATTAATTTGCACCTAATTACATCACGATATGATGGGCTGTTTCTGAATCTCCCAGTGCTCACTGAATTGTCTGAATTGTCGCCAGATAGAGGTGAACTACTTGGCGTATAAACAGTGCATAACACGTTGAGCTGTGAACTATTAGTAGGCTACGATAATGAACAAGGGTCATGTGCGGTTTTGTGCAGTTTATAATAATAATAATAATAATAATAATAATAATAATAATAAGGCGGCAAGAAGAGAGATGGGGTAACTTTCATGACTAAAGTTGAAAAGATTCAATATTTTACCCTACTGTCCACAATCCAATTTTCATATATCGTGTCGTCTGGCTGCAAGGAGATTCAGACTGTCTATTTTTACATGGCTTGTCGCTTGCTATAGTATAGGAGTTACGTTTACATAAGCCTTTACAAACAAATATCTTTTCACTGTTAATACATGGCTCCATAGAAGTCAGTGTTAGAGCTTGGATTAGGCAAGTCCTATATCGAACCCTTCCTTCGATATGACTGATTGTTGAAACTCTTGCAGTGTTTCACATTTCTAGTTCATACTTTACATACATGTATTCATCGAGCTCTAACGATAATGACCAATCACTAAAAATACCTGAAAAAAAAAAACTAATCTTTGAAATGCTTTTCTATTAGAAATGCTCAGAACTACATTATGTACATCATGTAAATTACACAATAATGCAGATTGTGAATGCCCTTTATATATTTCATCAAGAAATCAAATTGATACAGATTATTTTATGATGTTCCTTATTATAGAAATGGGTATTTTAATAATTGTCTTTAAGTATTATAGAGATGCTGTGCGTCTTGGTATTAATAAAAAGATATGTACAATATTTTATTATTTATGAAGTTTATATTAATATATGTACATGCACAACTGTTTGAAAACTGTTAAATGCAGAACAAAATGTACTGTCAGCTGAGCATTGTTTATGGAAATATCCTAAATAAACTTCATGTGATGCTAATTTCAGCTAATGTGAAAAGCTAAATAGTTGTCTCCAAAGAGCAAGAATGAGTTCTTGGCTGTGTAAATGTACCACTTCTTTTCCACATAGATCTGTATGTAATTCTTTTGTCTTTTCCAGCCATTGTCATACATGTAAATGAAATTAGCTGTGGTTGGGTGATGTGTGTTGTTTTTTTTTTTTTTCCTTGGTTGAAGTCTTTTTCCCTCCCCCCCCCCCCCCCTCCTTCTCTCTCTCTCTTAAATTCTGCCAAGCTAGAAATATTTATGAAAGAAAGAAAGAAAGAAAGACAGAAAGACAGAAATGGGCAAGGTAGCTTTGAGCTTTGTTGTTTCACACTTTCTATTTCCGGAAGCAAACAAAACGAAAAAAAAATAATTATAATAAATAAATGAAACAGTGCAACCATTTTGAACACTCAGAAACAACACATTAGTTTGATCTAATGGCCTAACTGCAGCTGAGAGAAGACTATAAAAACATTGCATCATACATCAATTTGTTTGTCAGTTGCGAGCATTATCCAACTGCTACATGTAAGTGGGAATTCAAGAAAAAGAACACAGCGGCAATACCACATTAAAAAAAAAAGTCACTTCCCCCCCCCCTCCCCCCCCTCCCCGTGTTCAAGGTGTCCGGTACAGCTATCATACTATGCCGACCTTAGGCTTATACATGTATTGATACTGCGATTTCTGTGCGCACTAACAGAAAAAGGGCGGGAATGAGGACTTCTTCTTTGTTTCTACTTGCTTGGCCGAAGTAGTTCACACTGGCACAGACACCTATAACATGCGTACTTCTTTTGAAGTAGCACACGGAGGTCTCCGTGGCTATGTGGTTTGACATCTGCTTCATGGTGAAAACAACTCACGTCGGTGAGGTTGTGTGTTCGACTCGCGTGAGTCCTCCATTGGGGGATGGAAGGACACGAAGATCGAAAACCAGCATTTTTTCAGTGACTCAACGGCCCCCTGGCTTCCTGTGGGCAGGGAAGCCCGACGTCTAGTCTTCTCGAATAAGGGCGAATATATTTCGGAGGTCCCGTGTACACGTTACGCACGTTAAAGAACCCTTAGCAGTTCAAAATCGATGAAGAGCAGGCGGAGTGCCGCTGTCCGGGCAAAATTTCCAAATTCCAAATTTCTATCCACAAGAATTCTCACACACACAAAAAAGAAAGCCTCTTAAAAAAGACAGACAGATTTCAGTTGGGCCTTTCAATCCTCTTTGCGAGGATTATCTCATCTTTTATTTGTAATCATGTCAAGCCGCGGCCAAGTTGGCAGCGTTCCGTGTGTCTTCACAAACTCACAAACCCACATGCCCCGAAGGACACCTGTAAAAGAATGCCAAAGGGTAAAAGTGGGCTCATGGCCTTTATTGTTTTACTTTAATGTTTTATTTTTCGTCCGCCTTCCCCTTTTAAAGTCGAGATAATCCTACTTTATAAGGCTTGAAAGGATTAAAAAACAAACAAACAAGGTACGCACAGAAAATAGGCGTGACAATAAGAATGTAGCCTTGGTGGTGGGAAGAGTATCCGCTGTGCCGTGACAGCCATCAGCAGATGGCTGGAAGGTGAAATGAGAATGGAACGTAAGAAGAAAACACTGCTCAGTTGAAAAGCAGACTATGTTCACAATGAATATTTTACATAAAGGACCTCCGGTATTTGCACGGACAGCAAATAATGAAGCCGTCTGAACTTGTTCACTCTTAGTTCACAAAATAGCCGGTGGGCCTATGACAAAGAAATCGATAATCTAACCTGATTGCATGATGGAAACCTATTGTGCTGGACTATTCAGCCGAAGTTAAAATTGTAAGAGCTTTAAGAGATCAACAACCAGGCTACTGGACCTTGGTGTTAAAAGTTGAAGTGCAATGAATTTTGCAATATTATCATTGTCACGATTCTAATGTCAGTAAGTTCAAAATCAAACAGAACATATTTTGACCAGTGAGATCAATGCGGTATAAAATGCTTGTTGAGCATCTTTAACATGTCTTTCAAGCATTTGATTCTTGGAACGATTTAATATTTTCAAGAACTTTTGTCTTCGGATAATATTGTCTTGATCACATATATTTTCTTTCTTTCTTCTTTTTCTACAGTACAGATGTACGAGTATATGTGTATGTGTGTGATGCACACGATGTGCATCGGTATCTGTGAGAGATTCGATATGAAAGTATTTTTATATTAAATCTAGGCAACCGTCCAGCATTTTACAGATACTGGTATCGATTGTTCGGTGGACTGTGACGCGATGGGTGTTGGTCTTAGTCAGTATTAATTTTATACATGCCTCCCCCTCTCCCCCTCTCAACTTTCTCCCTTTTCCTCGGAGTATCAAACCTAACGTCATTCCCATCATTCTGTCTATCCTCCCTTTACTTAACCTCTTCCCCTCTTTGGCCAACGGGTCTATAGTTTACATTGCAATAGACGCCTCGTTATCAATGGAGGTTGCATTTCACTAGCGTTCCAGCAATCAAGAGCTGACTCACTGAACATACAGAATAAAAGCGTTGGAGAAGGCTAGTAAATCATCGAAATGCAAAGACAATTTTACTCTGATATTTCATGTGATATTAGCTTTGGGACCCAAGTCTGCCTTTACTTCTGTGCTGTTTGACATGGTGTGCATGTGATGTGCTTGAACCTGTCTCCTCAGCAAAATTGATCTGACTGCTGAAGAGATCTGCCTGCAATGACTAAATTTAGAAGATCAATATTGACAAAGTTTGAACGATCAATAGAGAATGTCCCAGCACTGTTAATGTTATCGTTGTAGGGAAGTCTTTTTTTTCCCCCCTCTTTTCCTATTTGTGAGGAATAAATTGGCCCGACATCAAACAAGTGAATTATACTGTTGATTTATACTACAAATGATTAATTCTTTTGGACCAAAAAAAAACAGACTTGAAAAACAACAAACTCTACGAAACCAGACGTTTACCCAGCTTTTAAAAAAGAAAAATTTAAACTGCAAAGCATTTACGAACTTCAGTGGGCTTTTTGTTTTGTTTGTTTTTAATTTGTATGGTATTTTTAGTGTTGTCTTATTACACATATAAAAACTCCTGCTTTGGTATATCTAGATTTACATGTGGTATGTAGTCATTTTGCCTTCTCTCTCCAATTAGTAAAGGTGATGATACATGTTATAAAATGAAAACATTGTGAATGTGACGAGGTGTTGAATTATAAGAAGCAAGTGAAATCACCAGCTTAGATTAAGCTAAGTAGTGCACATCGTGAAAGGACCTCCCCGACCAGGCTTCCTACAGTTCTTTTAGTAGGCCTACATGTAAAAATGTTTGAATTACATGATCTAGAATAGCAGTTTGCCTAAGTCCTACAGCTGAACTTATGTAATCATCTGCGGAGATAGTAATATCTTCATCCTATTTTCACACCAGCAAGCACGACTGAAAAATGAAAAAACAAAGAAAAGAGAAAAAAAAAGGTAGATCTGGTTTTCTTTAAGTTATGTGCAAATGGAAACCGCATACCTCTTGTTTGGAAATATATTTTGAATTGCATTTAATTTTGTTTCAACTACCTGTATATTATGTCAATGTAACCTTGCGTATATATGTCAATGTAACCTTGCGTATACATAGATGCATTTCGCTTCCAGATTCATTTCTAAATCACAGAATGGAATGTGAATGGTTATGGATATGAGTGATGTTCAACTGGAGAAAAAAAATACATGTATGCGTTTGTGACTGTGATAAAATGCTGACACTATTTACTCATTCAATATTGCGAATCAAATGAATCTTTATACATTATTTTGTATATAAGGTCAATATGAAATATTGTATTGTTTGATATGCACCACATTTCTGTTTACTTTACAGGTACTGGTTTTTGTTTAGATATTATGATTGGCTGTGTATGGTTGCAGTGCACAAAGATTAAAAATAACATTTCTGCTGACTGGTGATGGTTCTTTGTGTTCATTCCATGTTACAATTAAGACTACAAGTGTCAGAAGTGACAACTGTGTGTGTGTGTGTTGGGATGTAATGAGGACAATTATGGCTATATTGGGCCAAGCATAGATATGAATACATTTACATGTATGAGTTTAAAGGCATATTAAAGGATGCATAACAATGAATGACCAAAGATTGTAAAGGGAAGTCATCAAAAGTGGGATATTATAGACACATAGTTTGCTGCATGGCCTGGAGCATACTCGCAATTAACAACATCCTTCACGTTAAGCCATGACTGTCTACAGCTAGATCGCACAATATGGGACAAGTATTTTGTTTCTGTATTGCTTGCTAATTGTTAGTGTAATCTAAATCTAAGTCTGATGAGCTATCAGATGTTGACCAGCTTCTAGAATAAATACAAAACTGAGAATTTTTCTCTCATTAATTGCTGATAAAATTTACACTGAAACACTAAAAATCACATTGGGCTTGACGTTTGAAAACAGACAATTAGCACTTCTTGAAAATTCCTGTCATGCATATCAAGTGAATCAATCAGAGTGGATGAACTATCATGAAGATCAAATTAAATAGTGAAAAAAACTCTCAAAAATGTTTTGTGGCAAACCTTTATTTGTTCACAAACCATCACAAACCTAACACCACAACCAATCTTGTCTCTGGCTGAATACAGCAAATTCCACACAAAAGCCAAGAAGTTGTCAAATCTTACATCTAAAAAGATGGCAGTTAGTCTTTTCAATGATTAAGGAAAAAAAAACTAAAGAGAAAAAGAAATAGTACATGTACTATCTTTTTTTTGTTCTTTAAAGAAAAAAGGCAAAAGTAGTAAGAGACATCATCATTAATATCACTTATTTCTGAATAAAATGTTTTAAAAAAAATAAATAGATATACAGTAAGCACACACTCTCAGCACCTCTACAATCTAAATCCATTTCCACAGTTATCAAATATGGACTAGCTAAAATATAAACTGAAGGGTCTAAAATCCTTTTATGGGGCTGATATCTGAAGATTATCTGTGATACATGTCCGCTGAGGATTTATTACTTCAGTTTGAAGGAGATACTTTTTGAATAATATTAGGCTAATTGGATGGACAAGAACATTTGTTGAGAGAACCAGTTTTATCACATTTTATATGGCAGACAGTCTTCTATATGACTGTGGAAAAACAAATAGAAGCAATGAGACAACATTGTTCATCTGTATAAATTTCCATACATGGATCTACACATTATGTATAAGTGAGCATCTCTGTGGTCTAGTTTGACCTAGATGATTGTCAAAAACGGCCAAGCTAAAATTTAACTTGAATTCTTTTTATGGACCCAACATCTGAAGACAAACAGCTAACACAATGAAGATTACATGTGACATATATGACTTGTTGCTTCAATTTGACTGAGACATACGCACTTCAATAGCATTAAATTAAATTGGAAGGACGAGAACATTAGTCAATTGACTCAATTTTATCACATATATTCCATATAACTGAGGAAAAAAAAAAAGTTATAAGACATTATCAATATCACAAACTTTTTATCTTTATAAATTTCCATAAAATGTTCTACATTACATATAAGTGAGCACCTTCACAGTCTATCTCAACTCCCACGCTTGTTCCAGTTATGAACTAGCTCAAATCTGAAATCTTTCTATATGTTTGACAACTGAAGTAATACTGAAAACAAACAGCTGACACTATCAAGATTATTTATGCTCGATAAATGTCTGATGATGACTTGCTATTTCCATTTGAAAAAGATGTTTAAATAATATTTAATTAATTCAGAGCCATATTCAGTTTCTTGAAAAAAAATAATAAAATTTTTAAATACCTTTCTTGTCGATACACTTGCATAATATCCAATGCATGATTTCGATAAAAAATTCACCAATAGGTCAGCGCAAACTTTTGAGCAAAACTCAGGATCAAATTCATTATAGAATATTAATCAATCTTACTCATATTGCTTGCTGGTGTTCACGAAACAATGGATTTCTCAGGAGTTTCACATTTAAAAGTGAAAAGTTTCAAAAAGAAACAGTATTCAACAACAAACAAAAATGGAATCTTCCATTAAACCTATTATATCTATAAGATGATCATTCTTTCATACTAACAGCGACATGCACTTACCTAACCATCATAAAACTTGGCTATGAAAAAAAAAATGCAAATGGAACAGAAAAATTCCCGGAACGAGATATTAGCCATCTTTTGACAACTAAACTCTGACCATAAATATAATAAATATATTTCTTGACTCTAATGTTAAACATTAGAATGAAATATGAACTTACATCAACCAAACCAATAAAGACTAAGGATTGATTGTACTGTATAAAACTAAATCATACTGAAAATTGATTGACACCATATTATTCATTGAGAAGAAGTAGATAAAGTATAACTATATTAAGAGTTTACACATAAGACACACAAAGTGCAATTTTTTCAAACACAATGACTAGCATTCCTGAAAGAATTAAGGACGGCCACTCAGTGGTAAAAAAATGCAATATAATTCACATAATCTAGTAAAGCTTTATACTAAATGGCAAAATATGCACAGAAATGTTTACCACTTTGACCAGAAACTTTGCATTAAGTCTACCCACAAAAAATAATATTCAACTGCACAGATGACAATTCACTGCAGCACTGCCTTGATACTGGAACCTGTGGAAACTTAGAATGGCATCTGTAACCCCCTCGTTCTCATAGATAAGACAAATGCTATTAATGTGCTCTGGAAAATGAAAAATTGATAACTCTGAAAAAAAAATTTATAAAACTGTGTAACTGGATATCTCAAACAACCCGCCCTGTTTGAAATGGGCAAATGGTTAATAATATTTAAATTCAGCTACATTGCATGCATACTTGCAATATAAGTACAAGAGGTAACCAACAGATATGTATGAATCAATGGAAACATAACTCATTTAATAACATGATTAAGGCTAACTTCTTTGACTATGTATAAAAAGATGTTCTTTTATTTGTTTGTTTGTTTTTTTGCGCTTGTCCTGAGGGAGAATGTTTTTTGGTTAGAATTCTTTATCAAACAAAACATTCTGTGCAGGAATAGGAACACAGTTCAGGCTGATAGTCCTAGTTGACTTTCTCAAAATAAGACTTGGATCCTTCAGGTGTTGGCTTGATCGTGTCTGAATCTGGCTTCCAGTTGGCAGGGCACACTGAAAGATTCAGAAATAAATTATGCTAATAAGCCTTTCTCACAACTTTACATTTTACTTGCAGTTTCAAAGACCATTCATAACCATGAACCCTACAAGTGCGCTGCACATATATATACAACAGGTGAAACGCTCTTTATAGTGCGCATCCCGGATTTATACGGTCTGGCCTCTACGCTGTGATATTTCTCATCTTGTCGACCAAAATTAAGTTTATCGGACTTAGTTTTGTCAAAATGTCACTTAATAGGTACGTCTGCATCTAAGTACAAGATCTTTCAATAGTCAATGATTTTTGTCTTAGAATAAGTTTGTGAGAAAACTCATAGAAAGAGCCGAATCCAGGCAATAGGTAACAGAAAGACGGAAGAAGAGAAATCAAGGCCACATGGCCCGCTCAAGTCCTCTCAAATGGTTTATAACTACAATCAAAAGAAACGATCATGCAGGAGGAGAGTATCAAATACATGTAATCTCTTTGTTTACACCACACTGAATAAGAACGCAGACTCCCCTGACCACTTGACCCACTCAACAAGTTTCGCATTGACCAGCGATCAAGCTATTGAGAGTGCAAGTGAGCTATAATTGCTATGAATGAAAGCTAAAGTATCCTATATATCTATTAGTTTATATATCAGATAGCTCTCTTGTGCTCTAACTCTATGCCGTAATTAGACCACATGCATGTATTTCTTTGTAGTCACTGCTACCCCATCAACGTTGCTGGCCTGATCTAAGTCCACGTGGTCAGAGGGATGATAGCTTGTAGCTTGCGCTAAGATTCTATAAGATAACATAAATACACCCGTATGCGAAGTGGTTTAGTCCGGGCAGTTGCATTAGGTTATGAACAAACCTGTAATGCAAATAGCCTGTGTGACGAGAGGTGATAAATTTGACATCTATATGGAATTCACATGTCTTTGTGAATACAACCCTTCTCCTACCATCAGCTCCTTTCAAATAATATGTGTGAAGAAAAGGTGGAGTTAGGGGAGGGGGTTAGTGGAAGACATCTGGTCAGTAAGGTGGTCAATCTGGGCCTGCATTGTGTCACTCGGAAGCCAAGGCGGAGTCTCTATAGTCAAAACAAACACCATGAGCTAAGCACTGGACTGACGATGCAGATTGACAAGCCCGGCAAGGCGCGCCGCAGGGCGTTGTAGCCCTTAGGCTGACTCGCAGTTCTAGAGTTAAAAAGATTTGTAGGTAAGCTGTCTGAAAATTTGCACTAAAATTCATACAGCAAAAGTTGCCTGGAGACTTTGACAAAAAAAAAAAAAAGCACATTTCCTTTTGCAACAATGTGATTTTAAAATATAATCCTTAGTCTGCTAATCCGTCCAGTATTTCTTCAGTACATCTAAACCTTAAAATCAAGACCAAGCTGGCTTGTCTATCTAGTCTTTGCAAAATAAATCAGAGTACCCAGAGATTATGGGCACCAAGCAAGAGGATAGCTGAACAGGATAATCTGGAGCTTGAATTACTTTTAAAAATTGATACGTTCTTCTGTGCCTGCAACCTTTGGAGAACTTTATCAGACTGTGAAATATGAAAACTATCAAATGAAAATAAAGCTTTGGAATCTCTTTAACATTTTAAAATTCAGAACTATTTTCCATTTGATTTTGTGCTCTTGTATACAAAAAGTAAATGTTGAAATAATATGTATATCAATGTACATATATTTAATCTAAAATGTCAAACAAAATCAAAGAAAATAAGTTTTAGGCTTATCATTTACTGACAGCATACATTAAAAAAAAAAACAACGCATACAAACCTTCACCATGTTCCTCCACAAACTGAAAAGCTTGAATGAGCCTAAGTACTTCATCAACAGAACGACCCACAGGCAGATCATTAATTGTGATCTGTCGCACTACACCATGAGGATCAATTAAGAACAAGCCTCTGAAAAGAATGAAAAGGAATCAAAAGTCTAAATATCAATTTTTTTGAAGTCAGGAGAACAGATCAGAACAAAATATTTTTCCTCTAAGTTTTGATTTTTCAAAACCATTGTGATCTGCACTTAAAGTTTAATTTGTTTTTTTTCTCACTCTCTTACAAATGTGAAACAAAAAAGGCTTTCATCCATTATCTTCTCAAAATAGTACAAAAGAGTCCAATCCAGTTTCACTCAGCGAGTCTAACTAAATACTGTAAACTAATAAATCATGAATGAGAAAACACAGTTTCATTGTGTAAAATGGGGCAAATTTAAGGACAGATGAACCTATGATCTTAATTACCGCAGTGCAAGGCCTTGGTTTTCTACCAGCACACCATAGTCATGAGAAATGGTCTTGTTGAAGTCTGACAGGAGAGGATATTTTAGACCTCCCAAACCTCCTTGCTGAAAATGAGGAAAAACAGTACAGTTTTCTTTTTTAACTAAATTAACATAAGTTGAATTAAATGTGACTGAGCCTGAATACAAGTTGTATCAATATAGTTACAGTTAACATTTCTGTCCAAAATGGTATCAAATCTTTAGTAAACAATTGCAACAAAAATATAGCACAAGTTAAATCAATGACCTAAACAACATATCCTACATGACATATCCCTGAAAATAAATTACCATCATTACATTAAAAATCAGACTAATTTCAATTATGACTTGACATCAACGTTACTTCCATACCTAACCTGGAAACCTACAGCAGATTATTTTTTACATAGAAGCTAGGTGAGTTCCAAGTTCCACAATCTGGCATGCAAAAATTTCACATTATTTATTAAAAAAATCATATTAATTTCGATAAAATGTAGATAAGAGCTCAAATCCTTAACTGGCTTGAAAACTTCCTTCATTTCAGATTGATGTTTCATCCTTGATTATAATACTTATGAACATAACCTGAAAAAAAAAAAAAAGGCTCGTAAAGATTTCTAAGGTTGTCTCTTAACCTGAAGCATGTTCAGATTTTGACAGAGAAAAGAACAAATGAGATGTGACACTATGAAATCAGGCACTGGTCTATGTTTGAGCTCACAGAGTTATTGGTATCACATCAAAATTTATTTATTTCCTTTTTTGTTGGTGAAAATATCTTTGATCTACCTGGAGTAGAGGTTGGCATGTTGGCATTTGAAGATGATGGGCATGACCTGCTGTTGCAACTCAATCGGGTTTATCAATTTTGTTTATCCTCATTGCGCCTCATTCAGATCATATCACAAAATAACAATTTCTGTTTGTTGTATTTCAGCAAATTCAACTTTCAATACATTTGTAAATTGATACACACATTTTTTTTTTTTCCCCCCCCCCCCCCCCCTCAAATGTTGAATTAAAAATTTATTCACTATTGAAAAAATTGTAATTTCTCCCATCACTTCAGTTTAACAAGGGCTTGATTTCATCGTACTGAGTCTCAAAAGTTTTAGGCCAAAGGTTTAATTCTGAGGATTGCTGTTCTGTTGTAATACTGTGCCAAATAAAGAATATTGCAGAAGATTGCTAATATGTATTCTCTACTGTCATCTTGTTATTTTAATAACGAGCTTAATCTTCACAACAGTTCAGAATTGGCCTGGAAAGGGCAGCACCTAAATATCCTTTCTGTATAGTGCATATTCAAAAGAATTTGGCTACTCTCCCACTTGTCCTTGTTCCTAGAAAAAAATGATAATAATCAATCATTTAACCGCTTATAACAGTACGAGGTACTTTCAAAAAGCAGCCTCTCATGTGTGGGAATGTTTATGTGTTACGTCCATGGCCAGCCCGCCACCAACCATCCAATTTTATCCAAAGATTCCATCTCCCAAATCACTGACTAGCGTATCACATCTAAATGCAGGATTTTTTTACAGACACCGCAAGCTGATGATTAGCAGATGATCTAACAATGAGAGCCCAAATCATACATATAATCTGTTTGTTTTTGCAACAATGAGTAATGTTACACTTAATAACAGTCGACACTTCTGATTGCCTGTGGGGAAAGGAGAGGATGGATGCCAGTTGGCTTGTGCAAAGTAGGAGAGACTGAGTGAGTCGGGGTTAGCAGTGAATAGAGCGTGGGAGCTTGACCCCTTTGACCATACTACTAAGCACACTATGTAAATTTGGTGCAGCAGTGAAATGGTTACAATAAAAAAATATTATCACCTTTCTGGGTGTGTTTATCCATGCCAGATGACTGAAATGGGAATCTGTGGACACTCCAATGACTTCTGTATTCAGTGCTTTGAATTTGTCAACACTGTCACTGAAGGCTATGATCTCTGTAGGACACACAAATGTGCTGAAAAAGAGAAGAATGAAGAGAAGTTGATTAGATTAAAATCCAGTTCTTGTCTTGAAACAGAAAATAAATCAAAATGTGAGATAAGCACAAAAACAACTTCTTCTTGTTTAAAAAAATGAACCCCATTGTTTCTCCAGGTCAAATCTTTATCTAAATATTAAAGGGCAAAAAAGTGCTCTGTACTACATTCCAAAGTGAAATATGAGAAAGAATCAATCATGATGAGAAAGATGAGACAAATCGATGGATCTTTTTTTTTCTGTTCTTTGTTCTTTGTATGCATGACTTTGCTTTCACTGTACTTCTCTAAACACAGCTGAGCCGTCTGAAACATGGAACAGGCATTACTTACAAATCAAGAGGGTAAAAAAACAGGACCAGGTATTTGCCCTTGAAATCTGATAGCTGTATTTCTTTGAATTGACCATTGACGACAGCTTGACCCTTAAAGTCTGGTGCTGGATGCTGAACCCTGACTGACGCCAGAGCATGGGATGCTGCAGAAATAACTGGCATTGGATTACCATCATCATATCAACTGAGAACAACTGAAAATGTAAGAAGCAACAAT
Source organism: Peronia peronii (assembly GCA_039654565.1). Taxonomy (NCBI): domain Eukaryota; kingdom Metazoa; phylum Mollusca; class Gastropoda; order Systellommatophora; family Onchidiidae; genus Peronia; species Peronia peronii. The sequence goes on from JBCEWB010294613.1 coordinate 15,515, forward strand.
TTCCATTAGCCCAATTACTTCTCGCTGCCAAACACACCCACATGAGACTGCCGATAAAAAAACAACAAAAAAACATTACTGTTCTGGAAATGTGAAACCGCTGGTGATTCTTTCGTTGTTTCATGCAGACCCTATTGATAGTATAGTAAAACTATGTAAAGTGCAGTAATGACAACTGCAACGTGAAAAGCAAAACTGCTTTTTCGGACATGATTCATTAAAAGCAGGCAAAACAAAGTGATAGACATCATTTCTGAAAAGTTACCTACTTGTAGAAAAAGAGCACAAACTGTGTGACTTGAAGTTTTGTCTAGCAAGGACCTGGACTGGTGAAGCACACAGTGGAAGACAGTTTCTCAGAGTGCTCTGTGCAGTCCACTGCCACTAGAATACAAAAGGCTTGATGAGTATAAAGTGAAGACGAATACAAATCAAATGCAGGTCACAATATTGTGGCTGTGAAACAAATTACTGTATCTTGACCCAGATGAGATCTAAATGGGATTTAACGGTGCAGCTGAGGCATCAGCACCATTTCAGCTGGATTTTCAATCTCGAGCTAGATTCAGTTAGATCTAATGCACCTTGATTTAAGGCCACACCTATATGCAGTAGTACTTCAAATTGGAAATACGCCGCGGCGCTCTCCTGCACCACATATTTCCTATTTGCAGTAGTATTGACTTACATGAAACCTACGAACTGCATGTGAATCGTTTATAATATATCATTATTAGCAAGATGAACTTCTAATAAAGCCTTTGCAGTCATGTGATAATATCTGTTTTGACATGCCTTAATTGCAATAAGATTTAGAATCTGATCATAAGAGTGATAAAATCAAACACCTAGCTAGATCTAGACCCCCCCCCCCCAACCTGTTTTACATCTCCTTCGACTACATCTTCAAAAAGAAAAAAAAGAAGATAGAAAAATAGAAAAACTCTGTCTAAAACACATGAACACACACATGATACAAGAAATAGAACAGAATCTAAATTATACAAAAAAAAAAAAAAAAAGTTGCTGTACAGATTTTCCATTCTCGGCTGATGACATATCTCTCTACATTCTACTCTACACTTCCTTCAACTACCCCCTAAAAAAAAATGTACAGAAATGATGTCCAGTACTACACACATAATCTAAGAAATGTTAAAAAAAAATTAAAAAATTGAAGCATCTACTCTCGGGTAGTTGCAAGATCACCACAACACGCCAGTGATCGGCAGGGAATATTTGTCTCGTGGCCAGTCGAAATGAGACGTAAGTGGCTAGGCTACAACCGAGAAATCGGGCTTTGAATGTAATGAGGGGGGTCAGACATCAAATTTTTTTTTTTATTGCAGAAATTGAAAGTTAATTCATTTCTGAACAAGACAGTATCAGTCTTACCCTCCATCTATAAATGTTACTTCATTAAAATTGGGCTTTTGTGAGGTAGGCATGTAGATTTATGCGTTCGACCGTTCATTTAAACGCGATTTTCTCGGAATTTTAGTCGTTGCTGGGGGGTCACCCCTTGTCTCTTTAAACTGCAATATCTCTGGCTAGAATAAAGCTGGCTCAAAACTTATTTCACCACCAGAAAGGGCATGCAATAAGCTTTTACATGATACCAAAAACCCTATTTGGTGAAAAATCGACTTACATCTCATTTTGACTGGCTGCGAGACATTTAATATTACATTACTGAAGTCCTTAACGACACAGCTCGTCATTAACCTTGTTTTCCTTAATTTTTTTTTTCTTTCTCCACATCAATAATCCACACTTTAGTCGAATATGCATTAATATTGGGTTATTATGAAGCTCAACGGGGTAATGTGCCAGAATGCTCTCGGAAATGGTTAAGTTACAACAGTCAATGCGAAAAACAAAATTGGGGATTTTAACCTCGGTCAGGGATTACAGTCGCTCCCTTTTAAAAATATTTATTGTTTATAAAATTTGTTAAAAATTTATAGAATAGATCTAGAGCACAATTTCTGGGATTAGGGTCTATAAATCCAATACTTTCACTACTACAAAGTTATACAAAATAGATCTACAGTAGTACTGCAAATGACCTATTGCCAGATAAGGATTGTTGAAATCTATCATGAAAATTCTCATTGGGCGCGTCACATTCAATGGACTGTATCTTCAATAATTTACCAAACATGGCCTCACTGAAATAAGCTTCTTTTTTCAATAGATTTCTTGTTAAATAAATGGAAAATAATAAAGCAGAATCTATTTTTCACTTTCTCAATCTGAGATCACTTTCATACGATATTTTGACAGGAAATTGAGATTTGCAACAAAGGGTCATTTACCTTATTGTGTCAATGATTTTTTCACCCCTTTAAAAACTCCCACACAATGGACAGGTGTATGTCAAGAAGTCAAAAAAAAAAAAAAAATAGGTAATTATTTGAATAAAAAGAGACTAGACTCTACATATTTATCACTTGCAATTTGCCATGAATTTGACAGGAAAACGCAAGTAAGTTTTTACTTTTTTTTTAGTGCATAGCATGTTCCTGAAGTCTGCTTTTTGGTAAATTTTATTAAAGAATAAAAAGCTTCAGCCTGTCCTACAGCATCTGAATGGGAAACCCATTATAAGCTTGCTTTCTGTAATATTTTATTGCCTGGCTCTTTGATCACGTATTACATGTAGATCTAGATCTAGTTCGATTTTTTCACTTACAATGATTTTACGTCTAAACAAAAAAAAAGAAAATAGATCTAGATCTATTTTTTTTTTTTTTTAACCAACTGCTTTGAAAGTTTGTGTGCCTATAACCATGACATTCATTTTTATGCTGTATTCACTACATTGGTTACAGAGATCTGCAAAATGTTATTTTTATTACTTGAATCACACGACATAATTAGGATTTTCTCTTATTAAAAATTTAGCAATGGGTCAAAGGGAGTGACTTCCCTTTGCTGAGCACTGCAAATAGGAGCTCCGCTGCGCATCGTTGATCTAGATTAGATCTAAATCTAGATTCTAGATCTAAATGAGAAAGCCAAGTAAAGTCACCAAAAATATGACTTCTTCAAAACCGATTTAATATCGGCAAGTTCAACTCCAAGAAAGCTAGATCCAGATCTAGATCTAGACCTATCACTAGACCACAACTAGATCTATATCTAAGGCTAAAGTGTGACTTTGCCCGCATGTGCAAATTTTCACAGGTCATCAACCTGAAAGGCCAGGAGAAAAAATCTCGAATTTAGGTTCTAAAACTTGACATGAAAAAAAAAAAAAACAATAACAAAAATCTGACTGAAATTTTTAAAAAATGCTTTAAACTGTTGTTTCCTCTTTCACTTACCACTTTCGCTCCCGCGAAACACAATTTCGTGCTAAAAGAAGCCATCGTCCCGCAACACAGTGACCGAAATGAAAAACTATAATCAAAAATTCTTATGTAACGTGACGTTAATCTATGTCACTGTTATTTATGTAATGTTTGGTAAAAATGTACAGGGTTAAAATTTTCCAGCTTTCTTACTTATTTATTTATTAATTTCTGAATAGATTAGTGTGGATCTGTGGATTAGAGTAAACTTGCTATCTACATGTACTTTTTTTTTCGTTTTTCCCCTCATCATGTTTTCAAGGGAAGCTATTAAGAAAAATAATTAGACCCAGAGTGGTGCAACTTTAAAATTGCGGTGCATAATAAACATTCAACCATGTTTTAACCTCCGGCAGGAGGCTAAAAAGCTAATAGTTCATATTCGACTAAGCACAGACCCGGAAATCCCCGGCAGGGTGTTTGTACCCCCTGCTAAAAATAGAACACTTTGTTACCGCTCCACCACGAGATCCGACAACAAAAATTGTTACCGGTCCTGTGAATTTTATTATTATTATTTTTGTCTATGTCAATGACAGTGAACAGTTTGGATTGTTTGTACCCCCTGCTAAAAATAGACGTGGATTTCCAGCCGTTCGCTTGGTGGAACAAATCTATTTAATACCGAAACCAAACACTCAACCAAAAAAGACTTAGTTCTCTCAACGACTCCTCCTGAGACTATAACTGTTTCATCACTGAAGCATCACTTGTGTGTACCATATCGACCGAAGCATATCATTCTTGTTTTAAAAAGAAAGAAATATAACATGGCTGTGTCTGGCCCCCAGGCTCAATGTGGGATCACCCCGGGCCAACATCCTGGGTGAATGTGTCACTGATAGAAAACCATCATAGAAACCACCTGTGCAGAAACAGCATAATTAACTTGTATCGTCATCATCTCTGTGTCATCTCTTTCGAGGTCGACGTGAAATGACTCGCCATCTCTCTCTATCCTCTACTCTTCCGGTGCATTCCTCCAAAGCTAGATTCGTCTACTCCTTCATATCATCCGTCCACATTCTTCGCTGTCTTCCTCTCGCTCGTTTTCCCTCGATCTTCCCTTCCAGTGTATCCTTACAGATGGTGTTATGTCGTTTGATGTGACAAAATATTGTAATTGCCTTTTTTGTATTGTTTTATTTTTCAGTAGTGTAGGTTTGACTTTTAGCATAGTACAAACATTCTTGTTGGCCTTTCTTTCTGTCCAACTAATCCCTCCTATACGTCTGAATGTCCACATTTCAAAAGCTTCTATTTTTTTCTCCAGATTTTTGTTTAGAGTCCAAGTCTCTAAGCCATACAGCAAGACCGAATATATATAGAACTTCACAAGTCTCAGTCTCAATTCGAGGGAGTTGTGGTTAGATGTTAACACTGACTTCATGGATGTGAAGCGCAATTTTGCTATTCCAGTACGCATTCTTATTTCTTCACAACTTTTTCCATCCTCTGTAGTCTGCTAGCCTAAGTATGTAAATTTTGCCACTTGTTCCAGTTCTTTACCATCAATCTCTATGTTTATCTTCATTCCTATATATATATATTTTTTCTTTCTTGATATTCATATCTGGTCCTTTTATTTCACTGTTTTTCTTGATTTCTTAACTGTGCTTACTAGATTCTGTAGGTCGTCCTTACTATTGGTCAACATTTGTGTCATCTGCGTACCTCAGATTATTGATGTTTCTGCCACTGATATTGATTCCATTCATTTCTTTACTTTCACGAAATGTAAATTCTGTATAGATGTTGAAAAGATATGGTGAAAGAACGCAACCCTGTTTGACCCTCGTTTAATGGGCGTGTATGGTGGCAGCTCATTATTTTTGCATTCTGACTGCAGCTTTCTGGTGTCAGTATAGATTTGCTATGATTCTTATGTCCTTTCCATCAATCCCAATTCTGTTTCCAGACATTCTATCATCTGTGGGTGGTGTACCCTATCAAAAGCCTTTGCGTAGCTGATGAAACATGCATGCACATCGTGTTGGCTTGCTATACTTTTCTGTGTTATTGTGCTTAGACAAAATATTCCTTCTCTTGTTCCGTTTCCCGCTCTAAAACCAAATTGATCTCCTACTTCATAGTTGATCTTATGTTTGATGCGCTCTAGGATTACTCTCAGCAGCAGTTTGGTAACATGCCGCATGAGGATCATTGTTTGAAAATCTGCACATTCATTAGCCGTTATTTTCTTTGGTAGCGTGATATACACAGATCTTACTAGTTCTTCCGGAATATGCCCTTATTCGTATATCTCGTTGAAAGGTTCAGTTAGTGGGTTAATGCTGAAATCTCAAAAAACTTTCAACATTAAAATTATGATTCCATCTTCTCCTTGCACCTTGCCTTCTTTGGTCTTTCTAATTGCTTGTTCTACCTCTGTTTTCATTATAGGTGATCCGTTGTTGTCCTTTGGTTTTGGTATTAATTTGATGTCTGTTATCCTCAAAAAGTTCTCCAATGTATTGACTCCATCGATTCAAGTCTTCTATTTTCTCAACAATAATTCTCCTTTTTTTTTTCGCTTTTGATGCAATCATTCAAGGTATTTCTTTTCATTTTTCCAGACAGTTCTCATGTCTCTGTGCATTTGTTCTGGGTTATTTTGAGCTTCTGCTTTTTCTATGTTGTTACATTTTTTCCTTGGTTGTTTTACATTTTTGTTGAATCATCTTGTTTAACTGTGAGTACAGATTTGTGTTTTTGTTGGTTTTTCTTTGTGACATTAGCTCTAGGATCTCTGCAGTCATCCATGATTGTTTAACTTCTTTTTCTTGTTTGGGAATGCAATCATTCCCATGCATGATGCTATCCCGGATGCATTCCCATTTGACGTCAATCTCTTCATGTCTATTTTCATATCTGTACTGCATTAGAGATTCATTCAGAAGTATATGGAATTTGTTTTTTGAGTTCCACATTGTACTTCTCCTGTAGTTCTGGTCGATTTTAATGTCTACATGATTTCTGTTGAATTTTAACTATTTGGATTTTCTTTGGTCTTATTTTTATTCTTGTCACAAGTGGATTATGGTCTGAGTTTATATCTGCTCCAGGATATGTTTTGCATTTCTTTATACTGTTATGGAATCTATTCTGAATCAGAATGTAATCAATTTGATTTCCTTCTATGTCACCTGGGCTTTTCCGTTGGCAACTATGAGGTCATTTTCTTTGCAAAATTGGATCAATCTTTTATCACGTTCGTTCTGCTTACCCATCCCAAAGTTTCCTACTTTGGCATTGGAATCCCCCATAACCTCCTTGATGATTTTTTTGCACTTCGTCATAATATATCTCGATGTCTTCTTCTGAGTATTCTGTTGTTGGTGCGTAAGTCTGGATTATAGCTATGTTGAAAGGTTTTGCTCTAATTTTCAACAAGATGCTTCTTACAGTAACTGTCCATGATCCCATGATGTATTTTGTTAGGCTTTTTAAAAAAAAAAAAAATCAATATTCCAACCCAAGTTCATGTTGTTCTCCACCCGAGTAAATAAAGCTGTATTTTTTTTTTTTTTGCCTTTGATAATTCCATCTTCTGTCCATCGATGTTCTGTCACTCCGAGTATG
>JBCEWB010294722.1:0-22452 GCA_039654565.1 Peronia peronii
TGAGTGATTGCGAACTAAATGTATGTCAGTTCTGCTCTCTCCAATATTAGTCAGTTCTTACCCCATAATCTATCCCTCCCTCTCCCCCCCCCACCCCCCGGCACCGCCCTCAAACAATCCCCATTTCCCCCTTCTCTCCCCCTCCCCACCCCAGGTTCTCTATCTCCCGGCAGAGCAGAGAAGATGGTTTGGTCAGGAGAAGAGGTAGCGAAAGAGGAGACATCATTCTTTGTCACCAGAGGTCACGGTGTTAGGCAGGAGTCGGTAAAGGTCGAGAGAACCAGCCAGATCTAATGGTCAAAAGTCTGGACATATATTCCAGACCGCTCAGCTCAGACCAATGGCGAGAGCATCAATGTCCAGAATTCATGCAGACTTACAGTGAGTGGTCAGTTGGATGTGGCAGAAAAGGTCACTCAACAGTAGGAAAAAAGCATCAGTGTCTGCTTTAGTGGTGTCCTGAAGGTGCCTTAGAGACAAGTGTGTTCCCTTTCTATTTCTCTGTTCACTAACTGTTTCCCTCGCCCCGTCTCTCTCTCTCTCTTTCTCTCTCTCTCTCTTGTTTCCATATCTTTCTCCTTTCTCGCTCGCCCAGTGTATCACTGTGAGGTGTAGCCACTCTGAGGTGTAGCCATTGTGAGGTATAGTCAATGTCAAGTGTAGCCACTGTGAGATGTAGCAGCTGTGAAGTGTAGCCACTGTGAGGTGTGGCCACTGCAAGGTGTAGCCACCGTGAGATGTAACCACTGTAACGTGTAACCACAGTGAGATGTAGCCACTGTAACGTGTAACCATAGTGAGATGTAGCCACTGTAACGTGTAGCCACAGTGAGATGTAGCCACTGTGAAGTGTAACCACAGTGAGCTGTAGCCACTGTAATGTGTAGCCACAGTGAGATGTAACACTGTAACATGTAACCATAGTGAGATGTAGCCATTGTGAAGTGTAACCAAGCGCAGCCAGCCAGGACAGTTCTCTGCCAGTTCACCAAAGCGACGTTCCACTCTTTAAAACTACTAAAACCTCCCAGTTCTCACAGCTATAAACAGTTTACACAATTTCCTGCAACTCGTCAGATCGCCTGCATTCTTACCCGGGGAGGTGATTGAGTGATAAAAAATAGATAAATTAAAGGCTGTAATGAAAGATTTGAGATGTAAACGAGTGTAGTGCTGGTATTTGTAGAATGGTAACAATTTATTTCCAATCTAGACAAAGCCGTTCAGAAAGCAAAAACCTTTCTTTCTAATAGAAAAACATGATGACCGACAAGAATGTAGATTTGTTACTCTGTCTCCAGCATTCTGTAGTGGCACAAGTTTACTTCCCTTAGTTTCCAGTACAGCCGATAGACCAGGTAGACAAAAACAGACTGAGTAGAATAGCCAGTCTCTTCTGTGAGGGAAAGGAACTTGCGATAGAATAGAATGGAACATTTAAGACAGAAATGTCTAAACTTTTTGCAAAGAGGGCCAGATTTGGTGAGGTGAAAATATCTATGGGCGAACAATTCAGATAGACATTCTTTAAATCATTAACATTCAATGCAAATGATCTATTTAAAGCAATTCTTTTTGCAAACGGGATACTTTTCATTACTTCACATAGAACATAAATAACTCTAAACATGCTTTTACCCAAATCATCTGTGTTTCGTATTTGAAGAGCTCATAAAATAGTGAGACAGTCTGACTGAAAAAAAACATTCGGGAAGATTAAACATATCTAAGTTCATTTGAAAGGTCACAGAGGCTGCCGGCCGGTGGAAATTTGAACACAGACCACAACTGACCCCCCGGGCTGGACTTTGGACATACCTGATTTAAGATCTGATGGACGATTCAAACTTGTGTCCTCCAAGGAGCGACACAGCTAGAGACTCATCATAGGGAGAAATCAGAGAGAGAGAGAGGGAGAAGTGAGTGGACAACGGAGCCCAGTGGACAGAAGTGGACATCTCTTCCACAAAGTCCATGTATCTCTCCTCTGACAGATGTGGCACAGGCTAGAGAGATGTCCAACCGTTCACTTCCCCCTCCACCCCCCATCCCCCAACCTCCCTATCTCCCCTCTTCAACCAGAACAAAGTAGAAGACGGCACACAGTGACCAACAAAAATGCGTCCAACTTTGTCCAATTACATCTTCCATAGATGGATTCATCTACTCATCTTCACCCTAACCTGCCCCGTAGTCTGATTGATCATTTGGGACCGCAGTCGATCTAACAACTCTCTGCCATCCTCAGTGGTGTCGTCACAGCTTCATGTCTGTCCGTTTCTGAGATCCCCCCCCCCCCACCCCCCACCCCCAAATCACTTTTTCTATCTGTCTCTCTTTCTCCTTCTTTGTACCGTTCCCTGCAGGACTGTCTTGGTAAGAGTCTGCAGATTTGTCACGTGTACGTACTATGTACCACTTCAGTTCGGAGTGACTTGTGCGATAGACAGATGATATGTCCTGTGATATTTGATATTGGTTTGACTAGAACGTGGGCCGTTATTTTGTCCTCAGAGTTCATGTTCATTTTTCTTCACTGGCTAAGTTCTTGTCCTCTGTGATATGTCCCCTGTGATACGTCCCCTGTGATATGTCCCCTGTGATATGTCCCCTGTGATATGTCCCCTGTGATAATCCTCTGTGATAATCCTCTGTGATATGTCCTCTGTAGTATGTCCTCTGTGATATGTCTTCTGTAGTATGTCCTCTGTGATATGTCCCCTGTGATAATCCCCTGTGATAATCCTCTGTGATATGTCCTCTGTAGTATGTCCTCTGTGATGTGTCCTCTGTCGTGATATGTCTCCCGTGATATGTCTAGTTTGATATGTCCTATGTGATATGTCCCCTGTGATATGCTAGTTTGATACGTCCCCTGTGATATGTCTAGTTTGAAACGTCTCCTGTGATATGTCCCCTGTGATATGTCTAGTTTGATACGTCCCATGTGATATGTCTAGTCTGAAACGTCCCCTGTGATATGTCTTCTGTGATATGTCCCCTGTGATATGTCTAGTTTGATACATCCCCTGTGATATGTCTAGTTTGAAACGTCCCTGTAATATGTCCCCTGTGATATGTCCTCTGTGATATGTCCCCTGTGATATGTCTAGTTTGATAGTCCCCTGTGATATGTCTAGTTTGAAACGTCCCCTGTGATATGTCAGCTGTGATATGTCCCCTGTGATATGTCCTCTGTGATATGTCCCCTGTGGTACGTCTAGTTTGAAACGTTCCCTGTGATATGTCTAGTTTGATGCGTCCCCTGTGATATGTCAACTTTGAAACGTCCCCTGTGATATGTCCCCTATGATATGTCCTCTGTGATATGTCCCCTGTGATATGTCCCCTGTGATATGTCCCTTGTGATATCCCCTGTGATATGTCCCTTGTGATATGTCCTCTGTAATATATCCCCTGTGATATGTCCTCTGTGATATATCCCCTGTGATATGTCCCCTGTAATATGTCCTCTCCGATATGTCCTTCATGATAAGTCCCCTGTGATATGTCCTCTGTGATATGTCCCCTGTAACATGTCCTTTCTGATATGTCCTCTATGATATGTCCTCTGTGATATGTCCTCTGTGGTATGTCCTCTGTGGTATGTCCTCTGTGATATGCCCTGTGTGATATGTCCTGTGTAATATGTCCCCTATGATATGTCCCCTGGCGATATGTCCCCTGTGATATGTCCTCTGTGATAGTCCTGTGTGATATGTCCTGTGTGATATGTACCCCTGTGATATTATTATATCCCCTGATGTCTATCTAGGATTGACCGTGACTATGACAGTTCCTGGTGTCATTTGTGTGAGACAGACAGCTGTTTGTTTGTGCAGGTTTACCTACAGATCTGAGCCTTCTCTGACCACGGATCAGTGATGCGTTTGTCTATGAAAGACAGTTTAAAGGCGACAGTGCGCACAGACTGAGAGAAAACTGTACATAGCCGATAACTCACCACTCAGTGCTCTCCGCTAAGGGTTCCTTTCATTTCACTCTTGCATGTCAGCGCTCACCCACAACTCATATGCAGTTGTCACTGTTCAGGCTTGATGTGGTGTCGGATTCAACCCAATAGATTTGTTCTGACCAAGCAAACGGCTGGAAATCCCCGTCTAATTTTAGTTAGGGGTACAAACACTCTACACTGTTCACTATCATTGACATAGAAAAACACATGAAAATTGCACGGGACCGTTACGTTATGTTCCGCTCTACATACGTCTTTCAACCTCCTGGTGAAGGTTGTCTGGACGGTACTTTGTTGTTAAAAAAATAAAAAACGTGTCTTTACTTCTGAAAAAAATAATCGCCGGTAGACGACCTACCTATCCAGCTACTCCCTATTTTATTTTCTTAAATGAAGATATGTGTTTATTGTTGTTTATTTGTTATCTATTCTACTTTAATATGGCCTCTATTACTAGGGACCGGTAACAATTGTTCTGGGATCTCGTGATGGAGCGGTTACAAACATCAGTAAATGTTCTTTTTTTAGCAGGGGATACACACATTCCGCGGGGAATTCCCAGGATTTTGCCTAGTCGAATGTGAACTATTGACCGCATACATGTATTTAATTTCACAACTACTCAGGTAGAGAAGGACCAGTGAAATTACAGATAAAATCCAACGTACCTGTGGGACAGTCAGTTTTATTCCAAACAAAATACCTTTTATCACCTCCAGGCCGACTTTTAGCATAGTTTTTACTTTATTTTTTTTTCGAACTCGACTATCAGGTGTGACCAGCTGAGTTTTCCGCGATACCTTTAATTGAAAAAGAAAACAAACAGCATATTTGTAAAATAAACTGCCACAGACAAACCAAAATCGCCCGCATATCATGAGTGAATTTCTGATATAGTCAATCATTCACAGCAAAGTGCCCGCCCCGATTGTTTTGCAGAGATTACATATGCACTAAAAACACGATCTCCAAACATCCATACAGTGGCTGTCCGGGCAGGCAGCAGAAAGACGAGATTTGCAACGTAAACATTGAACTGTTTAGGAAGCGAAATAGACAATATAAACATTTGAAACATTAGAGCGGCACAAAAGCTTCAGTAAACAACATCGTCCGGGGTTGGATCAAGGGAAACAACACAGCCCAAATAATCTCTCGTTTGTTTGTGTGTAAGCGGAAGCACCCTAGATCGTGCTCTTCTCTTAGACGATTTTTTGTTTAAATTCTCATATGCGTTTCTTTATCTCTCTGATTGTGGTCATCGGCAGGAGTATTGGATGTAAAGGCCAAAATCTGGTCAGACTTGCTGTGGGCAGCTTCGGACCTTAGATACCGCCCGACCCTCAAAACCTTACCCATAGCTCCGCTCCGCTCCCTGCCCCGCCCTGCTAACGCTGGTACTCATATTTTGCTGGGAGCTCACCAGTCCAGGCTGTAGAACTATGAAACTGTTGCTAGACTTGTGTTTATTCCGATGTCTGAACTTTCATGCTGATTCTGTTTACTGTTTACGGTTTTGTGCTTTGCTCGGTTCCGCTAGTCTAACATTACTGCTCACTGTCCATACCTCACCTACTGCCCACTGTCCATACCTCACCAATCTTCCCTACCCTCTTATTTACGGCCTCTCTCCCTGTCTTAATCGGCCAGTGTGGTCGTTGTGTCCAGGTTCCTGCTTTTCAGCGCGGCCACTAACACAAGACAAAAGATTTACCTCCCTTGTCAGCCAGAGCTATTTTCACGGCCCGTGTGCAAAACAATGAATCTACTGGAGAAAAGAGAGGAAAACACACACCGACACACACACATGCATACACACATACACACTCATACAATAGACACACACAAATAAAAAGCAGTTTTTTTTTTCTTTCTCTCTATTCAGAAAGGGCCAGGCTGTCCCGAGCAAAATTTCTGTCTTATGTGAGGAAGATGGAGCGAGAATATGAGGGGGAAAACTCTCAAAGTCTTGCTTGAAGTTTTCTGACTTTCAATGTTGACCCAGTGCTGGTTATGACGAGGGCTTGAAAATTCAAGAATTTGGAAATGTAACATGAGCCTGGCTTTTCAATAATGGAGAGCACTACCTTTTTTTGTTTTTAGCAGCATTTTCAAAAACGTATTTAAATCGTAGTCTTGTCAATGGCATCAACTATAAAATAATAATAATAACAATAATAATAACAAAATTAAAAAATCAAGACATTCCAAGGGGAAGAAAAAAGACAAGACAAAAGACAAAAACAAGACAAAACAAAACGAAAAGACCACACACACACACACACACACACACACACACACACACACACACAGAGTGCAACAGTAATAAATATCTACTGAAAAGAAAAAAAAACGACAAATAAACAAACAACTGAGAAATGAGAAATCAACATCAAAACACACGATAGGGAAAACTCGAACCAAAACAAACACACTTTAATTCTGTTCAGTTTAGGTTCAGCAGCCATTGCTTTCATCTCTCCTGGAACTCAAACAGAACGTTTCAGTAGAGAAGTTTTGTTTACGAACACTATGATATGTTGTTGTGACCTGCTGGCATTCAGACAGGGGAAATCAGAATTGAACGTTTGTTGAACTTGTATCTCTCTCCCTCTCTCTCTCTTTCTCTCTCTCTTTCTTTCTCTCTTTTCTCTGTTTCTCTCTATTTCTTTCTCTATCATGCTTTCTCCCGCTCTCTCTCTCTCTCACTATCTATCTATCTCTCTCTCTGTATGGATTCAGATGTACCACAGATAACACATTCACAGAAAAAGAATGTAATTATTCCCCACGTATATTTTGCTCACAAATCTTTTAAAAAATATATGATTGTGACTTGTGAGTACAGAAATTGAATCTATCTGCGCTTGTCTTGTATTTCAACGCGACACCGATACGTCTTCGGAAGGATCTACACATAATATTCCTGCATTTCTCAATCATGTCATGCAGAATCCACAACCTCACCGACATGAGTTGTTTTCACCTTCTGAAGCAGACACAGTATCTTCCAGTGGCAGTGTAATTTGTAGGACGATTTATCATTTGCCAGAGGTAATAACAAGTTTGGGTGATTCTGATATTGTTTTTGGTAGTATAGCCAAGAAGCTCAACATCTCGGCATACAAACAATGTCCATGATGTTAATTCCTCATGTTTATTGTTTGTTTGTTTTAATTATTTTTTGTCTTTAAATATTATTCAGTTAATAACCGATTGTCAAGTTACATCTTGCATGTGAATACATTTCTATCTACCTGCACTGGCGCTGTTGGTGATGGTGTGGTCCACGTCAGGTTTTCATAATGCCCGCCAACAGTCCGAATATTAACCTGACCATACATTCTCTGTATTTGACCATCGACATGGAAATCCGATAGAAATTTTGAATCGGAATGCCCAAACGTCTGTTTACAAGGGCGAGATTTCGGGAAGAAAATGGGAAGGGGAGTAGGTAAGCAGATTATTCTAGGACTTTGAATAGTAACAGGACTTAAAAAGCCTCTTTGATGTTGCTGGATTGATAAGAATTTGAACACCTTACATTATCATAGGTGCTGTTGTAATGTCTGCTCCCAGTAAAGTAATAACTGTGAATGTCTCCGTCAGACCTATCGACAAGATGAATAGCCTGTGGTGTCGGTGGCCTAGCGGTTGGGCCGTCGGACTCGGGATCTGAAGTTCCGGGTTCGAATTCTGACAGGTCCCGACATTTTGTCCTTGGGAAAGACAATTTACACACATTTCCTGACTCCACCCAGGTCTGAATGGGTACCCGACTATAGACAGTGAACGATGATTGTTAGACTGATAATTATGAGTGTCTTCTTTGGGTCTGTCGGGGTGATGATAGAGCGTAAAGCGCTTAGAGCTTGTACTGTACGGGGATAAGCGCTATATAAACACTCTCTATTATTATTACTATTCATAATGTTGTAGCTTTCAATATCTTGATTAAAATTGAATTTGATTATTCCATTTCCTTTCGGATTTCTCCACCATCGGACCTTTTCGATTTTCCTTCCTGTTCACACGGGTGCGGTTTTCCCAAAGCTTTTCACAGTTTTAAAATAATACAGAGAAACAGACTATAGACCCATTGATGAAAACCAATCTCTCTCTTGCCGTGACCTTGCAGCGGATAGAAGTAAGAAAAGAAAAGTAAAGAAATAAAATACGAGCCATAAAGTGATGTATCCGTGAGCCTGTGAATTCTCCCTAGGAGTTTAACTGAGTGCAAGTTTTGATTTTGAGGATGGATATAATAATATTTCATCACCGAACTCGATCCGAGCACGACGGAAAGAGAAAGTTGGTCAGAGTTCAAAATATGTTGGCTCAGCGCTGCGTGCACACCACATTTGGTCAAGTTCGGTATTCACCCCTGCCCTTCTAAGACTAGGAGAACAATGTCCTGCACATGCTGTTCTGTGGTCCCGCTTCAGGATTTCAGTATTAAACTGTATTCTCACCGGTCTCTCCCGTGTCAAGCTCTCCCGTTATCAACCAGTATTAAACTGTATTCTCACCGGTCTCTCCCGTGTCAAGCTCTCCCGTTATCAACCAGTATTAAACTGTAATCTCACCGGTCTCTCCCATGTCAAGCTCTCCCGTTATCAACCAGTATTAAACTGTATACTCACCGGTCTTTCCCGTGTCAAGCTCTCCCGTTCTCAAGCAAGCAGGGATTTTCTCCACGATGCGTTGTTATAATGCCAGGTCCATGCTGACTCCTAGAAACATGTATGAACTTTCAATGTGTCTGAGAAAGTCTCTGGGTCAGCAAAGCTTAGTCGCCACTTTTTAATTTCTTTTTTTTTTAATTAAAAAATTGGAAGAAACTTTCCAGAAAGCTTGTTCTTTTCCAAAATCGGAAAGAATATAGGAAAACTCCAGTTTTTTTACCTATTTTGTACCTGTGTGGACAAAACGGGTTTCTGGAAGATGGTGCTTTTGCAAATCGCACCCGTATAAACAGTTGGGAAGGCTAATACAACATTTTGCAGTGAAAGTACGAACATTTCTATCTGTTATTTTTCCGAAATAGGAAAGAAAATATGCAGGCCTCATTTTCGTCAGTTTTCCTCTCTTTTTTCGGCTTTGTGTGGATAGAAAGGGTTTCTGGAAGATCATTCTTTCTCAAATGGCACCTTGCAAATGGAGTCCGTGAAAACAGAACCAAAGGGGACCCTAATGATTGCGCACTTCGACGTGGTGCGCACCGCTAGCAGCCCTGAGCAGAGGGCGGGGGCTGATGGAGCACCAGAAAGCACCGAGATGAACTGTCTCCCTGACGCGAGCCGCACTGACAACGTTTGGCCTTAGAGAAAGAGAAAAAGAGAGAGAGAGAGAGAGAGAAGATCCTGGCTCGGTTGTCACATTCTCCAGACAGGTCGACATCCTACTGACCCACACATAGCCACACTATGCCAGCCACCTGACCATCCTACTGACCTCACACCTGAGCGAGGCATTCCTGGTGAGTCCACAAACTTCATTTCCTGTCCTAAACTTTTCCCCAGCACAGAGCTGGGGTATCTAAGGAAACGACCAGGATTAGCCCTGGGGAGATACATCACATTAATACCCCCATTGCAGGGAAGGCTTGGGTTAGGTTCAAGGTTATGCAGTCTGAGAGTTCCTTTGGCATGTTTACAATCATTACTATAGATCTAGACCTACCTCTTGAATACGGTATTTCTTAACCCGTAAAGGTCACAAATATCATATCTGGTGCAATGTCGCCGAGATCAGGAGATACATCGTTAAATAGTAACTGAAAACAACGCCAACGCTTGTCTGAAACTAAACTCCCCCCAAAAAAATACAAAGTCTCCCTTCTTTTATCCTCCCCAAATAGAGCTAGAGAGCCTGTTAGCTGCTCTGGCCGGCGTTGGCTGAGTGGGTAAGTCTTTCAGCCAGTTGGTGATTCCTGGCGCTCACGTCCACTAGATCAATGACAACAGACGTGACAATTCGCCATCTGAAGTCCTGGCTCTCAGTCACTCAGGCGGCAATCATGTGATCTCAGAGCGTGTGGCAGATTCGAGTTTTTACCCAGGTGACCCCAGAGATCCCTGTTGATTGGCTCTACCATTGGCCCTCCCAGGTCCTCAGTGACAGATTGGTTCAACCCCCCCTCCCCCCCTTCCCCCAACCTGACCTAGTGAAATCCTGTTATCTCTAGAGACGTGTTCACGTGTCCGGTGATCTCCTCCCTGTGAGTGATGGCGGGGTCTGTGTCAGGTGAGACCAACCTCTCCAGGCCAGAAATCGCCAACTACAAACATCCACCTCCCTCCCCCCTCCCCCATATCTCCCCATCCCCTCCCCTCAGTGGGTGTACGCTTGTACACAGGATGAGGTTTGGAATCAAAGTGCTAGCGGATTTGTCCACTAGATGTCGACATCTTACATCAGGGTGGGCTGGCCATGTTTTTGTGAGGGTCACCTTCCTTCCCCTGCCGGGAGGTTGAGCAGCAGGTAAACTAACTGGCAGGTTGAAGATGCTGTCCCTGTGAGTGTCGGTCTGTGGCTTGTATAGGATGTCCGCAGTTCGTGTCTGTGTGAGCAGGTAGAGGGATAAACACTCAGCCTGGGAATGTACACGCCACAATTGGGACTACTTTCTAGAATCCGGCTTTGACTGTAGCAAATGTTACGATATCTGTAGCAAATACATAATCTTTCTAAACGTTTACCTCGACAACAGCAGCGACTTCCTGATAACTTATACAGACACCAGAAGAGAACCCACGGCTATTTTTTGAAACGTAAGTCAAACCGACATTGCCCTGCAACTCAAAGTGCATGGCAAGCGTGCGCACCTCGAAGCTGGTATCTTGGATGATTAGACTGAATGTTATTCAAAGAAAACGTGTTTGGTTGAGCGCTTCACTTTGTCGATCGTACAATACGGATCAAACATCTCGCAAGTTTACTATTTAATTATTATCACCTTTTAAGAATAACGTCGAACATTGTAAGTTTTTTTTTCGGCTTTATGAAAGTAGATCCTCATGCATCAATGTTGCGTGCCAAATTTCAAATGGATACATTTAATAGTTTTCCAATCCATAAGCCCTTTATGGGTTTTGTTGCAGATTTATAGTATAGAGAGATGGAGAGCAAAAGATTCTCTCCTCAGCTTTGACCCATTTGTATGTTCATTCCCCCCGCCCAAACTTCCGTTCTCGGTGTGTCACAGATTAGGTGGCTTTTGTCACTTTGTACGGCTGCACTGACTGTTGGAAATAATGGCACATAGCCCAGCATCTGCCTCTCATAGTGGTGGGTTCTCACTACAGAGACTGGAGATGGGAGGATGTGGCTGGCAGAGAGGGCTGAGAGAGGAGGAGATGGAGGCAGCGATGTGGTGCCAAGGTCAGAGAGATCACTGCTGGCTGGATGAAGGGGCAGAGTTCCCTTCTGTCTCGGACAGAGGATTCATTGGCCGCATCGCATAGACTCTCCACTGGGGACGTGCGATATGAACCCAGGTTTCTGTTCAACCGTGAAGATGAGACCAGGTGGTCCTCAACCGCCTGCGTCTGGGTCACTCTCACCTCACCTCACTTAATCTTTTGTTCTCAGAAGAGAAATGCCCAGAGAGTTTGTGGCCTGTGCCTGTCAACTGACACTTGCACACATACTAATCGACTGCGCCGACTTTAGAGGCGCTCGAGAAGCCCACTTCTAGAGTCGCTATCTGAAGGACCTATTTAACAAAACGAAGTCTCAGGCCATCTTGACCTTTTTACGCCAGGTTGATCTATATGACAAATTCTAACATCACTTCCTAATAGATACCTTGATAAGCATGCGACGAAGCCCACGGGACGCCGCAAAATTGCTTACATCCATCTTTTTAGTTATGCAATACTATATTTCATTATCCAAATTTATATACACATTTTGATATCCTTTTATAACTCATAAAGGCATTGTCCGTTCAGGGCTACATTAATTTTATCTATATATACTTTGATCAGAATCTTACCGTGTAAATGTACCCACTGTGTTAGGCACAATATAGCCGTTATCGTGCTGATGTGCCGTTAAACCCCAATATAAACACACAAACTCATTGTTCTCATAATCACGTCATCTCCTACAGCCTCAGTCATAGCTGTGTTACACACGGACATTGTTTCTTAAGCATGTTCTTCACACTCTGCCTGATGTAGGAAACAAGGCGAGGGGGGAGGAGGGGAGGGCAAAATACCAATGCCCTTGGCCAAATAAGTTATGAAACATCGACACAGAACCAGTTTGATTGTGGCCTTCTCTCCCCTCTCAACCCCCCCCCCCCCCAACCCCTCCCGCCCTTCCTGCACACCCACACCTGAACACCCATACAACCATCCTCTCAGATCTGGATTGTTGTTATGAATTTCAGAAGGACTCCGCAACTGAATGCTGAGCAGTCCTGATGTTGACTACCGAAACTCTTGAAAATCAGTAGATGCACGAGCCAGCCTGTGCACAGATCCCATCTCCTGGTGAGTAATATTTTCCCCGGTGCGGATCTGTGAAAAGTTTGACCACTCTCACATCTGTGTGGCCGCTGTCTGCCAGGTCCGGCCCACTGACCAATTGACCAGCCTGTAACACTTAAGTCCTTGCTCAAGTCTACCCCTAAAAAGAGAGAAGAAACCTTAGATTTGCTCTTTCTGACGTGGCAGAGAAATCCATGTCATACGGTCACTATCATCGCCGTTCTGCTCTGCAGTCCTGAAGTGCTCAACGTTATAGAATAATTAATGCCAGCTCCGGACTACGCGCTCTGAGCATCCTGGGCTTGCTCATCGGCGTTCTGTCCTTCTGGTTTCTAGTTGTCGTCATCCTAGTTCTGGTCCTACTGGACAAAGTGCCCGAGTTCCGCCCTCGCACCTCCAGCGTTTGTTCTCAACGAGGTTCAGCTTATCTACCGGGCAACGAGAGACCCAGTATCGTCCGGCGAAAAAATTCCTAGACCTGCCCTGTGAGAGAACCGTCCTGACACTTCAGAACCCAACTCGTCTGTGTACGCAGCTCCCGGCCAGACGTCGGCTGGATGAGAATTGAGTGTGTTTGTATCCTGGTATTTCTGACAAGTCACTGAGGATTCTGTACCTTGAAGTCACAGAGTGTAACACGACAGAAAAAAAAAACACCAAACAAACAAACAAAAAACATCCCACAAGGCAGCAGGTTGAAAACTTTACGGTAAGGGAACGGCTCCAGTTTGGCAGTACTTACACCAGGGAAGGGTTTCTCTTGTAGTGGAAAACAAACTTGTTAAGAGCTGATGCCAGAATTTGCTGTCTGAGTACACGACACACAAGCTAAGCCCGTGCCACGGCCAGTCCTGTGTGTGCAGCAGTCAGTGAGTCAGAGACTACCAGCCCGGTACTGAGGATCAGCAGAGAACTAGCCACTGGTCAGGATGAGTCAGCCAGTTAATAGCCAGTGGTCAGCTGATCCATGCTTTTGATCATCGACCTTTGGGCCATTCTCCTTATCTGGCTCCTCTTCTACATGTTCGGCTCCTGGTGCGTGAACTGTTTCTCCCCGGCTGACCACGGTTACTCACATCAGCGGCGCTGACTGCAGCAACAAACATCAGCATCATCAGCAACAACTACAACAGTAGCAGCCATACCAAACAGGCGAGGTCAGAGCCAGCAGAGGTGTGACCTTCACCTTGCAGAAGTGGACCAATTTGATCTTCCATCTCTGTGATCTTGAGCATGATGGAACACAATGACCAGTGTCCAGCCACTGAATGACCCATGCACGGCCCAGTAACGGTGATGCTACTTCTGGCGCTACTGACCATAATCCGGTACGGCCTGGACAGTTTTGACATTCATCTGTCCACCCTAGCCCAGAGTGGACCTTTGGGCTCGGAGGTTTTCAAGTGTATGTTCAGTTTTTATCTTCTTGTCTACCTCTTCTTCATCACAGTCACCTTTCCGTGTGCTCTGACCTACCTCGTCTTCTAAGACGTCTAGGCTCTGTGCTTGATGACTGGAGAATCTGTCTTATCTGCAGGGGTCAGCTCTTGTAGACAAATCAAACCTCAGCTCTACAGCTTGTATGTGAGATAGATCCTGCACCAGGCATTTCTAGTCTAGGATTCAGTACACGTTTATTATAAAATACCAGCGTGACTGTGTAGAACAATTGTATAAGGATTGGCACACGGGGTTAGTGTGTGTGCTCAAAGCGTCCATTGCCACAGTCAGGCTGGAGTTGTTGCCGTGTCCAGACTGCGGGTATTGTAGACAACGACCCTACCGTGCTGTGCTCAAATCAGACATTCCGGCATTGCTGGGCGTGTCAGTGCCCAGGGAGAGCCAGAGAGAATATAATCTCTCCTTCAGCGAAGTCTGGTGAACAGTTAACTCTCCGCTGACCTTTACTCCCCCCAGAACCTAGGCATCTCCAAGCCCGGCACAGAGGATAAGCAGATAGTTTGACCCTGTAGCTGAGCAGCGTAAAGCGATCATTCCCTCCACTGAAGTTGGACGTTCTCCTGCCCCAAAGTGCTCACACAAAACCGGTTAAGGATCGCACAAAGTTTGCCAACCACATCAGTGAAGCCATGTTGAGAGGAGGATGCCACATGAGGAGGTTTTACCCACCGATATTCTAGTCTATGCCGCCATTTTGTACGCCATCTACTATTTTTTCTTCAAGCGACACAACAACTACACGTTTATGGAGTCTTCCTGTACCTGTGGCTGTCGACGCTGCGCTCGGAAACCGTGCTGTGCCCGAAGGACGAGCTGTAAGGCCCCAGCCTGTGTTAATTGTTGGCAGTGATCAAACCCGACACATTTAGCCGACACCCACCTGCTGTATGACTGAACGCGGCTGTCCAATGTCTGTGAATCTGACCGCTCCTGTTGTGTGAAGATTTGCATGTGTTTTGTTCAAATTCACCTATCTGGAAGGAGCTGATATAAGAAGCTTTTTATCTTTTTATTATCGTTTCCACAGAACACAACCAAAGCCACTTTGACTATTTGAGACTGTTGTACAATTTAAAGTGTCTGAGGTGGTCATCTAGTCGGCCTGGTTTGACAGGCATTGGTGTCTTTAAAAAGAAAAAAAACTGACTGTAAGCTCTGATTCAAAGTGTTGTGCGGATCCCCGTCACAACGTCAACTCTGGGTGTCAAAGAGAAAAGCCAAGTGAAAGAGCGAGAACCGCCAAGTGTTAGGAGGAAGATGAAGAAAACAAATGTCCTAAAATAGAAAACTTCGTAAACTTCCAAAATGTCTGAGGCAATCAAGATTGTCGCCGTTGTTATATTGATAATTTTTATTTGGCATCACCTGTAAGGTAGATTCGTGAATTTGCAAAATGGCTGATGGAATCGGGGTTGCCGGCATTATTCTATTGGTAATTGTTTTTTGGTATAGCCTTAAGGACGAGCCCTAAATTTCACAATGTTTGACGGAATCAAATATGTCGGTATTATTGTATTGGTCCTTGTTGTTTATTATAACTTTAAGGGAGGTGCTGGCCAGAGGGATCGTGACTAGAGCTGTCTGATCTTTCACCACGTTTGGCGTAGTCCAAAATGTCGGCGTTGTCTTCCTAGTTCTTGTTGTGTCGTGCAATATTTGACACAAACCTTTGTCGTTTGTGGATCACCTGACTGTTTGTTAACCGTAAGGTCAAGGGCACACGCAGATGTGAGCCTCCTAGGAACTAAAGTAGGACTGCACCCGGACTCCGCGGGGGTCGTTTATGACCCGATATTCTGTCTACCAGCGATGAGGAGATGGGTCAGGGGAGACAGTGAAGGGCATGAGGTCATCGCGTGACAGCTGGATACAATCCCAGGACATAAACAACGTGTGTGTCAGCCTGACATCAGAGAGCCAGCCATCACTGTTTGAAACACACACGGGTGGGTAGAATGAATTCCAGAAGCTGGAATGTTTTTGTTGAGGTCCTCACGAAGAAGCTGAGCTCATTTAGGAGAAGATATATCCTCAGTGCAAACATGTACAAGTCTGTCGTCTCTAGGGCAGTGTAAGGTATGCAGTGATGGGCAGCCTGCCAGGCATCAGACCAGAGAAAAGGGAAAAATTGAATTGCCAATTTTTTGTTGAGCAAACCAACTCGTGCAGAATATTGAATAGATTTCGCTCCGGTAGCCGCTCGTAGCTTGCCGGACTGTAGAGTCTGCGGGTATCCGGGAATAGAAGCGCTAGCCGGATCTGTTCGGAAGGTGGAGATCATTTTGAGACCTTGGCATGACATGTCCGGGATAATCCTAGACAATGCCGACCGTTTCTCTTTCAGAGTGAGAACCTAACGTGAGTGGTGAGTGTGAGAAGCTGTTCTTTCATGCGGTCAGTGCTAGAACCGGGTGGGCTCAGCCGCCAAGCCTCTGAAGCTCACAGATCAGACAAGTAGACATTGGTCAGTAAGACAGAGAGCAGCCTGGCGGTCAAGGACTGACCATTGTCTATGTGAAGACAATCCGGGCACTATAAACTGGTGGTGACCAACCGTGCGGACTTTCTGCTCAAGGTGAGCCTGGCGATAAGGAAAGTGGGAGCACAAGTGGATGACACATTGGGTGAATCATCGATTATTGATTAACTGAACAGATCATGTCAAGATAGACCTGTTTGAACACAGCAGATAGATGTGTTAGCTCCCGTCAGGGGAGGGGTGAAATCAGACAGGTCTCAATGGTTGAGGTTGAGCGGTCGATAGGATGGAAGAGGAGGAGGTAATTGAGTCTGAGACGGTCCTGATGGAAGACTGTGTGATGGCCCTTGTCATCCTGACCACCTTTTATGTCTTCCACAACTTCGTCCGCATGGAACAGCAGCCGTAACTGGCCAGAAAGAACCGAACGTGACGTCACCAATGTCTCAGCCAGACCCAGTCTCTGTGAGCGGTCATGTGATCTCAGTGATGGCCACAGCTGTTCTCGTGTGCGGGCAGGAAAATTTTGACACGTTTTGTAGATGGGAATAAACCCAGGATAGAAACTACAACAGACAGCGCAAGCTCCGAGCGTTTTTGTGTGCCGGATTTCAACCGTGGCTCAAGCAAATTGAAGTCTTATGGTCTAACTGGTTCATGGACGTTGTACCAGTAGGAAGCCACAGCTATGGGAGATGTAGAAGAAACGTCCTGAGTCAGATGTTTGTACACTGGAAGGCCAAGTCCATAATTTCTAATTGCACACAGGCCTACTGACCACTGTCCACTGTGATGGGGACAAGCTGGCAGGTCTATAACAGTATGGAAGGCTGGCTAGGGATGCCAGTGGTGTGGCAATGATGTCATGGCAGGTGAGAATGTGCGACGATGGCGTCAGAAGAGTTTCAAGGTCATCTGACATCATTATCTGAGAAGCTTTCCCAGCGCCTAGGGGATATCTTCTATTTTTACGATTGGTTACCCTTCAAGGGCTTGATAAAGACTGGGATCATTGTGCTCTCGGAGGTCCTGGAGAACTGGGGCCTTGACCTTGTGATCCTGGCAGGGGGTATAGTCATCTTGTACGGCCTGTACCTGTTAGCCACTGGGGCCATCAGTTGTGGATGCCAGTGGAGGAGGCCCAGGCCTCGCGCGCAGGGATCCAGAGCCAAGAAACAACAAAAATCGAAGGCCACGTCCAGTCGCCAGTCCGAGACCCAGGACACACATAGCCAGCACTCCATGTCTCTGTCCCAGCAGACAGCCAAAACGTCCAAGAGGCCAAGAAATTCCAAGACGGACAGACGTTGCGGAAGCGACTGTTACGAATAGTCTTGACCCCCTTTGCACAAGTCAGCGTGACCGACTACAGGGTTCTTTATCCCGAATAATGGGGTCACAATGAGATTTGTTCACGAACCTCTAACTCTTCAGATCTGGCTGTTACAACCAATGCCAGGATTTGGCCACAAAGTGGACCGATAGCGGGTGAGTTCCGACTTTGAGAGGTCAGCTCTGTGTCCGAATAGGGTAGTGGACAACATCTGGACATTCTGAGGTTTCTGATCTTGGTGATGTGAACTTTGGCAGGGACGCCAATGATTGAATCAGCCACGTTGGTGTTTTTATGGTGTCTACTGAATCATTGAATCCGCTCAGACCAAAGATGTGGCAGGTTTCATTGATATGATCGAGTTATGTTGAACCTGCCCAGCAAGACGAGTAGCCGTGACCTCTGGTAGAACCATGGTCATTTATTTCTAATTTCAGTGACTACAGCATCAGCCTGGTGGTCAGCGCTCTGAACGTCTATTGTCCGGCCGCTACCTCTGCCTTGCTGGAGAAAAAAAACTAGCTATGACGTAGCCATGGCCAGCCACTGCCGCTCCTGACCCCGCACGGAGACAGAGAAGGAAAAAGGAACTGGGCCATACCTGCTGTACCAAACCAGGCCAACTAAAAAAAGAGAGAGAAATGGTCACCAAAAAACTCGCTGAGTCTGAATCGGACGTTTGATGGTTAAAAAAAAAAACCATTAGTGTGCAAGTAAAGACACTCAAGGCAGTGAAACTATCGCAGGAGTGAGCGCTCAAAGATTCTAGAGCGAGTGGTTGAATCTGCCAAGACAAGCGAAACACCTCAAAGTTGCCAATGTGACGGCACTAGTTCACTAAGCATGGAAGGCGATCGTGGCGACTTCCGGTCTCGACAACACCAGCTGGTGAACGCAGAACGCACTGACGTCGGTAACCATGGCGCCCCGCCCTGTCCACTTGTCTACCCTTGTTACGTCATCATGGCGCTGTATGTGGCGTTCCTTGTCTACTTTGTGGCGATGGTCATCAAATGCTCGCTCACCCGTTGTCTGTAACAGCCGGGCATTGTGGGACTTGTTGGCTAAGGGTCACAAGGACTGCTGTCCTCACAACTGACCCACACTCCACACTCCCTGCCAGGGGTCAAACACCAGTGAGGTCAGCGTTGGACACTGGTGATTTAACAAACTGGGCAACCCATGTTTCTTTGATGATCCAAATAACGACGTCAATTAAAAATGTGAGCAAGTGGCTGTCACACATCTGCTAACACATCCTGACACCGCTCACCCTGTCATGTCGTGAGGCGGAGATGTTGATGATCTGGGTGATCCTGAGTACAGCTTTCCTGTACAGCCTCCTCGCCATCTTGGACTGGGTTGTATACGAGAGACAACCCCCGCCAGCTGACCGCCTGCCTAGAAGACGTTCTGCAAGGTCAGCAAAGGCCACCAGTGTGTGAGGTCACTTGCCCAAAGGTCAGGTATCCATCACTTTTACTGACCACCAACTTCCATTCACACGGCGGTTGTTCTCTTTGTATTGCTAAACTCCTGAGCAGCAAGTCAAGGAAGATAACGGATCTACCAGCCTACCAGGCCAACCCATAAATACCGATACCGACAGCTGATTTTTCTGAGAGATACAAACTTCATAACATTTCTTGTGTCAAGGCGATCAACGGATCTAATATAAAATTCCACCAGCACTCGGGCCGGAAGTTCAGTGTCCTAAAAAGGCCCTAGGACAGAGACAAACTCCCGCACCTGTCAGACATGGACTCCTTGATCTACTCAGTGATTGTCTTCTCTTACTTCCTCCTCTGTCTGATCTTCATCCTGGTGGCCATAGCCAGGATTGTCCAGCTGGTCATTGAGCCGGACAGAGAGATCTACCTCAGCCTAGCTCACCGACGGGAGGAAATGCTGCACCGGACACATCAACACGCCTGCACTGGCACCAAACTGGCCTAGGTGCTTGCGGCAGGGGGGGGGGGGGGGGGAGACACCCAATCCAAAAGCCACCCAGCCTTCTTGACCTGGCCACCAAGGAGCGCAGGACACCAGATAATTCCACCAGCACACGAGTGTTTGAAAGGGGCCTCCGTTTATAGCGACCATTTCAGACCTGGATGCTAGTGATTACAAATGACAAGTTGTTCGCTTACACTCACACGGCAGTGAGGTGAACAAATTGCTCAGTGTAACATTGAGTAAATATTAGCTCCGTTCTCCAAACGTCACCACCAGACAGCCGATTGCATTTACAAACAACGAAGCCCGGAAGTTAATTGAAGTAGGAGAGGATCCTGTTTTTCCTATACATCACTCGCTCTCTTCTCTCTCTCAGGAAGGAAAACAGTATTACATCGCCGTGCTAACTTCTCTGTGAGGTGGGAGCTCACACACACACACACACACACACACACACACACACACACACACACACACACACAGACTCAAGCACACACAGGCTTGAAGGTGGACAGAGCAGGAAAATATTATAAACCTCTCTTCCCGTGCACGTTTTATGCTACGATAAACGTTTGTTTTTTTTTCCCCCACCTAACATGACGACCCTCTGACGGTTGTACACACAGGCAACAGTTTTGTCTTATGAAATCAAATAATATGCCTGATTTTCTTTTCGCGTCCATGATTTTCAGATACAAGTTTAGACAGGAATAAAATCAAGATGTTACGAGTTTTCCTGCTCACCAGTAGGTTTTCTCAGCTTGTTTAGCCTCCGTGATTGGAGACTTGAGATTCCAGAGTTGACCTGAAGGAACGAAGTCCCTCCAACAATGGACGATTATTTCAACCACGCCTACGCCTTTCTCTGCCTGATCCTCTCTTTCCTCGGTCTGTGCCATCTCGTCATCTGGTTCATTAACAACCAGCAATTTCGACTGGACGATCTGGAGTGACGTCATCACCTCCATAGGAAATAAAAGTGTGCAAAACTGCACGTTTCTATTTGTTCCGTTTCTGTTGTTTTGACCGAGGAATAACAACGTTTTGACATTGTTTACCTGGGCCGCCATGCTCAATTCTCTTTGATGTTTTACTTCTCTTTGTTGCTGTTGTTGTTGTTTTTTTCCTTTGTGTTTCAAATGAAAATCGACCACCATGAACTGCAGCTGTTGCCCCTCAATCTCACTGGAATACTTTCTTTAAAAATACCAGACGCAAAATTTGTACAAAATTGTACATCACCTAAAGAATTTTTCCTGTTATACTGGAGTGCGGACTCATGACGTCACCTTAAGAAAACGCCATGTGTCTAGCGTGCCAGTACTGGGCGCCATGGCCATGGGGTTAGACTTAGTATTGCTATACTCGTGCACGGAGTGTAATCAACACTGTTAAAATCCTTTCTTGTAAAGAAACGGATTTATGATTTATTTTTTAAAAAATTATTTAATTACGGCAAGGACATTACAACAGGCTTGCTATCTTAAGGTAATGGCAGTGTGAGTTAAGTTTATTTTTGAAATAATTTACACGTGGTAACATAACAACAACGGCGTTAAGTGTTTACGTTAACTAGGTTTCTTGCCTGCATGGGCATGGCTCCACATTTGGCACGCGTGATGTCATCAGTCCGCTCTCCAATATAACAGTATAAGCTCCATGGTATCACCTCAGATGTATTCTGGGTGTACAGTTGTACTGTGATAAACGATCAACAGGCTCACTTGCTCGTATTATCACGGTTTAGCTCTGCTGCTGCAAGGGGCAAGTGAGAACAATGAGATAGGTCAGCTGGATGATTTCTGGGACGGTTTCTGTCAACAAATTGCAAACCTCGGTCTCGGATCTCGGTGAAAGCGCAGCAGGAGCTGGAACAGTGGAAGAAGTGGTCGCAGTGTCCAAAGCTGTTGTTGTTGTTGTTGTTGTTGTTGTCGTTGTTGTTGTTGACCTCAGATTGGTCTTAATTTCGAAGACACAACTTAATTTCAGACTGGATATGATGATCAGTGTGTGGATCTTCTTTTGTCTTCTTTTGTCTGTATCTGCCGGTATCTGTCTGTGTCTCTCGTTGACTGTCTGTAGCTGTATATGTCTGCCTATGTCTGTAGCTGTCTGTGTCTGTGTCTGTCTGTAGCTGTATCTATATGTCTGTGTCTGTCTGTGTCTGTCGGTGTCTGTAATTGTCTGTTTCTGTCTGTGTCTGTAGGTCACTGTGTATAAGGTGTGAATTTGTATGTCTGAATATTTGTGTGAGGGTTGCGTGTGTGCATGCATTTGTACGTGTATGTGTGTGTGTATGTGAGAATGTGTGAGAAAGTAGTGTGTGTGCATTAAACACCACGTTTTTGGAGGGATCTGTGCGTGAGTTTTTCAATTTTTTTTTCTGTTCAGCTGTGAGTTCTCATCCGCGCTCTAAGTAATGAAAGTGTTGTCACCTCCTCGCCAACTTTCGTTCTCTCCTGCCAGCGATATTGGTGAGATTCAGCGTGACATTCAGACAGAAATGGTCAGTCTGTCGTTGGTCAATGGGTCTATTCCACAATAATGAACAGAAATATTTTTCATTTTTTTTATTATATACAGGGTGTCCAAAAAGTCTCTTTACAGTTTCAAAAATTTATTACAAGGCAGTTGACAGGATTTGTTAACTAGATTTGTTCTTAAATAATCAATGGTTGTCAAAGTTTTTTTTTACCTCATTCGATGTACCTCTATATGGGCATCATTAGTTGCCAGTAGCACATCAAGA